>PVIC010007267.1:0-51408 GCA_004025085.1 Thryonomys swinderianus | reverse complement strand
CAGCACTCGGGAGGCAGAGACAGGAGGATTGCTGAGTTCGAGGCTTGCCTGGGCTACATAGTGAGCTCAGGGCCAGCCTGAACTACAAAGCGAGACCCTGTCTCAAAAAAAAAGAAAATTTAAAAAATATATGATGGTAGTTATAAGCAAAATGTTAATGTTGATTGTGAAAATGATAAGAATAGGCTTCAGTTTAATTTTCTTCATTTTTCTAATATCAACATTTTATGAAGCATGTTTTATGTTATCATTAGAAACAGAAAATTATTTTAAAAATTCTAGAACCTAAAAAGCTAGCTTTCCTAAGGTGCTAAATAGTTCTTTCCTTTTCTTCTGCAGGCACTGTGGTGTATTTCTTCCTCTGAGACCTTCATATCCCACTGGGGAGCTGCATAACTGATAAAAGAGTAGCATTACGTGCCATTTTGATCTTTATTTTAAGCAAAAGACTTGAGTAGATAGCCTGTTGAGTGTTACATTAAAAATTCTAAGGAAAATTACATTCACTTCATCACAGTAACAGATATTAACTGATATATATGATGGTTTCTGTTCATTGAAGTATGAATTATTTTTTCAGACAAACTCAACTTCATTTTATTTTATTTTTTGACCAGATATATTTTAAATATACAACTCTGATACAAAATACACAATAAATAACTAAATGCTCCCTCTTTCTATTTTAATATTGCTTAATATGATTGCATTACATTTAAAGTTCAATCACATTTTATAAAAACTTAGATAATTTTTAAAAGATTGTAACCTTGGGTGTAATAAAAATCATCAAGCAATGTTACCTTTGGTCTACTTTCAATTTATTAAGAGATATAACTTTGAGAAACTACCTTTTATTTTTCACTCTCATACATATTAATAAGCTCAGGTTCAAGCAGAGGACGGTGATGATTCTGTTGATGTTATTTTCATGCACATATAAATCCGCAAATCCAGTACTGAGTCGTGAAAATCCTTCTCTGTGAACGCCACAGAAGTATTTCTTTCTCTGGGAATGATTAAGAAAACTAGCGATTTATGCATTTTTAAGGAGAGAAAAAAGTTCAGCATATTTACCATTTTAAAGAAATTTGGACCTGGATTTTAACAATGTCAAGATTTTCAATATATACGCGTTTATTTTGGATATATCACTGATTTCCATCCCTGAAGACACAGACATATTGTATTGCTTAAAGCGCCAAAGGTAAGAAGAACCCAGAGTGACGGTTGTATTTTTCACATATTCCTCCTTGTCTTTTTTAACTTATTAAACTATCAGTTTTTGCTTTATTTTCTGTATTACATACTTTTAAATTCAGCTGACAGTTGCATCTTTATATGTTCCTGGCATTTCGACAGATAAGTGAATTTTAAAATACAATTTTAGTTAAAAATAACAAAAAATGAAAGCCTTTAAGATGATTTTACGAATTTTAACATCACTGGATACTGATACTACCTACTTTTTGCACATGAAGTTTAATTTTTAAAAGTTCAAACACTAACTTTGGCAGATATACCTTTCCCCAAAGATAGTATTAAATACTTATTTTTCTTTTTTCCCTTTAAAATAGAGATTGTGGGAGATGGGGAAGGAATCTGGGGATAGAGAGAGACAGGAGGATAGAGAGGGAAAGAGGAAGTAAAAATGATTAGGGTTTGATATTTCCCCAAGATGAATAAAAGTGGTATGTATTGCAAACGTAGTCTAATTAAAAAAGAATATAAAAATAAAATACTTTAAGATAGAATAACAGCAAATTCAGATAAATGATAAATGAGTATTAATTTCCAAAATATGAGCTCCAACTTACTGGGAACTTAAGTGTTAGGCCCTTTGTATAAGCATCTCCATAATAACCTGTATACTCCCTTTCCAATAAGTAAACAAAGGGCCGGGGATTTAGCTGAAGAGGTACTGTGCCAACCTTGGACGCACAAGGGTCCAAGTTCAATCCCCGGTACTGGAAAATAAAAAAAGAAAAAAGGTTAAACAAGTAGTAGTCTGCAAGGAACAAGGCTTACCCCAGCCGCCACCTTGTAATGTGAAGGAAGGGCCAGAGTTTCTTCTACCTTGCCTTCTTTTAACTCTCTCTGAGTTTTAATTAGACCTTACATAACTAACCAACTACTATGATGTTTTATTTTTATATATTTGAAACTATTATATATCATTTTTATGGATTTTTAAGATTCTATGTTTTCAAGTACTGCTGACTTTGTTCTTTGTTAGAAAGCTGGACACTATTAAAGTTTTAAAAATGTTTCAGTGGGTCTTATAATTGTTTTTTTGTATTTTGACTTTTTTGTGTGTTTGTTAACCAGTGTGTCCTGTCACAGTTTGCTTCTGGCGCTCGCCAGTCCGTCTCCGCCCCTGACCTGTCACTGTTAGATCAAGCTGGAGGGGGAGGGGCCGCGGAGCGAAGGCCCGGATGTCCGTGTGGCAGGAAGACCTAGCTTCGCGCATTGCTTGCTGCCCCCACGGAGGTCACCCCGTCTTTCCCGCACTCTCAGCCCAAGGGTAGTCTCGTCAAGCGCGCAGAGTGAGCAGGGTGGAGTCTTCGGCCACAGTCAGAGAAAGTTAGAAGTTGCTAAGTATAAATTAAGAAGCCTACCCCTTAGAAATGACTTTTAGGAAAGGCAAAGCAACCTCAAAGAGCTCTTTATTTGAACATAATGACCGAATAGTTAATGGAGATTTTCTCTTTTAAAGGAAGGTAATTTTTTAAGTTGTGAAGTTAATAGGTTGAAAGTGAAAACTCCAGGTAGAATAAATATTTTTAGAAAACACGTGAAAGTATGCATTATGAATCATAAGTTAGGTTAATAAAGTTGAAAAAAAAGGTAAAAATGTTCAAGAATTACCTTAAAAATTGTATCATTTTCAGAAAAAAGGACAGAACTTAAAACTATGAGGCAGAATAAAACACATCAGACACAGAAAGTTAAATATTATATGGTTTCCCTTATATATAAGAAGCCTATTATAAAATGAGAATTAACTCATGTCATATAATGGTACAATTCCCCAATGTTGAGTGTGATTGTGAGTTACATATAAAATGTATCCATAAGTGCCGGACGTGGTGGCTCACGCCTGTCATCCCAGCACTCGGGAGGCAGAGACAGGAGGATTGCTGAGTTCGCGGCGGCTTGCCTGGGCACCATAGTGAGCTCAGGGCCAGCCTGAACTACAACACGAGACCCTGTCTCAAAAGCAAAAAAAAAAAAAAAAAAAAAAAGGATTCATATGTAGTTGTTGAAAAATAATAGATAAAATTTAACATCTGTTTTTGATAAAAGAGGAAATTAGCAATTAAAGAAAACTTTCTTATTGTAACAGGAAAAATCTACCCAAAATTAATGGGCCAAAATAGGAGAAATCCTGGCCACTAAAACGAAAAAAGGAATGTCAGATGGAATACCTTCTATTTACATTTTTTATAGGTCCTGTTCAGTAAAATATAATAAGAAAAATAAATAAATATTTTGAGGAGATAAAATTATATTTATATGTGGATAATATGATTGTCTACCCAGAAAACCCAATGGAACCAATTTAAAAATTATTAAAATTGATAACAAGTTCAGTATGGCTACAAAATAATGATATAAATTAATAGCTTCTCTACAGACCAGTAAAAGCTAGACAATAACAGATATTACTTATAAGTGGAAATTTAAAATACATTGAAAGAATTTAATAAGAAATATACATAGTTTGTTTAATGAAAATTAAAAGGCTTATGAAGTAGATTTTAAAGCTCTTAATAAATGAAAAAATAACCCTTGTCTGATAATATGGTAACATGTTGATGCTCTCAAAATTAATCCCAAACTTGTAAAGAAGATTGGGGTTTTCTCAGGAATGTGATTATTCTAAAGGCAACTGTCCATAATAAATGTGTACCTTGAACTGTCATAGGAATAGTTATTAAACAGTAATAAAGGGTCCCTTAAATGCAGCCATTAAAGTGATGACGAGTAGAGGTCTATCTTTTTAATTGGATGCACAGGTGTTTGTGCAATAAATAACAAAAGTAAATAAATAACAAAAGTAAAAAGAAAATATGTACTGCTTTTTATGCACCAGGCATTGTACAAAGTGCTGGAGATATTAAAAAAAAATAGAGCTTGTGGGTCCTGCTCTCAAACCTATTAGAAGAGTCATTGATATATATACTATAATAAAATCATGTGCTATAGCACCAATGATGAATTCTGTATTTTATGAATACAGAGGAGTCCCAAACACCGGCACCCTAAATCCAGCTGTGTTGGTCCAGTAAGGCCGCCATATGAAATATAACCAGAATCATTAAGCTATAGGGCAAAAATTTTAGAAAAATTATTGTGTCTGTACTGAATATGTACATTTTTTCTTGTTATTACTCCCTAAACAACCCCGCACAACAATTGTCAAGGTATCATTTACTTTGTGTTAGGTACCTGAAGAAAAAAGAAAGTTGTGAGTAGGCTCTGTGCAAATTCTGTGCCACTGACGGGGTGGCGGACGCAGTAGAAAGGCGCTTCCCACCGTCTGGAGGTGGGAGTCCAAGGTCAGGGGTCAGCAGCTGGGGTTTTCTGAGGCCTCTCTCAGAGCTGCTGGGGCCGTCTCTTTGCTCGGTCCTCCATGGCCATCCTTCTGCACAGGCACCTGTCCACATCTCCTCTCGTAAGGGACCAGTCAGCTCGCACCGCGTCAACCTGATGGCCTCATTTCAACTTCATCATCTCTTTAAAGTGTCTGGCTTCCTCACTCCAGTTACAGTCACACTACGCGCCACTAGGGAGCAGGGCTTTAAGTTGTGAATTTTGAGGGGACACGATTCAGCTCCTAAAGTCAACCTGGCTGAGAAAGGAGGGTCACAAGTTTGGAACCAGCCTGGCCAGTTTAAGGACTTGGCAAGACCCTGTCTTAAAATGAAGAAACTAAAACATGTTGGAGGTACAGCTCAGTGTGAAGGCCCTGGGTTCAGTCTCCAGTACCACAAACAAACACACATGTAAACACCAATAACAACAACAACAACAAAATACTTCCAAGAAGACTCATTTCCTCTACCGTCTAGCAAATTATAACCTGCTTTGTGAAGCTATTTGTCATTCTGCTACCACATTTGGCCTATGCATACATGATATTATCCTATTGGATGTTATTACCTTTGGCTTTCTCTTGTGAACTCCTGTAGGGCTGGATTACCTTAATCAACAGCCCACCCTCTCTTCTTTCTACTCTTCATGTCCCAGCAACCTATATGCTGTTGCTGTGACATGGGAAATGCTTGACGAATGTTGAGAGAAAACATACTAAGATTAGATAATGTTATATACAAATCATTTACACTAATAATATCAGTATTTTTTTTTTTTGAGACAGGGTCTCGCTTTGTAATTCAGGCTGGCCCTGAGCTCACTGTGTAGCCCAGGCAAGCCTTGAACGCAGCAGTCCTCCTGCCTCTGCCTCCCGAGTGCTGGGATGACAGGCGTGAGCCACCATGCCTGGCCAATATCTGTATTTTATAGTAACTCCTTTAGGGTTAAGTTATAAACTTAGAAGTAGGAGAAATGGTATTCTAAATCCTGAATACTTACTGTGACTGACAGAAACCTCTGTGGAATTGGTGTCCCAAAGACCTCATGTGCTAAATTCTAATTATTTTGCTCTTATGTGTTTACTTGCCTTTACTATTACCATCAAAAGGTGTGGCAATAGTAAAAGAGGAAAAGAAATAAGTTCTTTGGTGCTAAGAAACCTACAGAATATTGGGACCACGGTCCATCCCAAAACATAGATAAACCAGAAAGTAAATGTTTAGAGCTCATCTTAGACTGTGTTCTTCAGCAATAATGGAATAACAGAGATTAGCCAATTTAAAACCAAAAGAAGTTTGGGCAGGGATTTAGCTCACTGATTCTGGTATGTCCCTGGCAAGTGTAAGGTTCCAAGTTTGATAACTGGTACCACATACCACAGTACTGGGCGTGGTGGCTCACGCCTGTCATCACAGCACTCAGGAGGCAGAGGCAGGAGGATTGCTGTGAGTCTGAGGGTAGCCTGGGCTACACAGTGAGTTCAGGGCCAGCCTGAACGACAAAGTGAGATCCTGTCTCAAAATATTTTTAAAAAAAGTTTTTTGGCTCATGATTCTGGATACTGGGCAATCTAAGAGCTTGGAGTTGGTATCCAACATGGCCATCGTGTTCTGTTAAAACATGACAAAAAAGCAAGTGATCATGCCAGAAGCAGAGGAGAAGAATCAGGCTTAATTCCTTCTCCCTTTAAAATCAGGAACCTAATCTTGCAATAACAATCCCACATCTTCCATAATAGCATGAGTCCACTCATGAGGACAGAGACATCGTGATCTAATTACCTCTTAGCATTCCCACCTCACAATATGCTACAATAGGAATTAAACTTCAACATGAGTTTGGTAGGACATTCAAACCATATCAGGGCCAAAAGAGTGAGTTAAGACAGAGGCAGTACAAACAATGAATGATGGAAAGGTAATAGATTTGATGGAAGAGGAAGGCTGGAGTTGTGCTTTGTACACTCGATCTGAGTCAGTAGGCTGATGTGTGATGGGTTATGCTTTTGAAAACACCCATGGTCAGTATGAATTTTGGTGCTAAGAAACTTTTTAATAAAGGGTCACTTAAATGCAGCCATTAAGTGATAATGAGTAGAGGCCTATCTTCTATTCTATTCTACTCTTTTTTTTTTTTTTTTTTGAGACAGGGTCTTGCTTTCTAGCTCAGGCTGGCCCTGAGCTCACTATGTAGCCCAGGCAAGCTTCGAACTCAGCAATCCTCCTGCCTCTGCCTCCCGAGTGCTGGGATTACAGGCATGAGCCACTACGCCTGACACTGTGGGGTGTGGTACTGATTGCTGGTGGGCGTGAGTTACCATGCCCAATATCATATCATTGTACGTGATTGCCAGGATCGAACCAGGGACCTTGCGCTTGCTAGACAGGCAGTGGAACCACTGAGCTAAATTGCTGGTCCTATTTTATTCTATTTTTTGAGACAGGGTCTCACTTTGTAGTTCAGGCAGACCCTGAGCTCAGTACATAGCCCAGGCAAGCCTTGAACTAAGCAATTCTCCTGCCTCTGCCTCCCGAGTGCTGGGATTACAGGCGTGAGCCACAATGTCTGGCACTGTGGTGTGTGGTACTGAGTGCTGGTGGGTATGAGTCACCACGCCTGGTATTGTTGTATCTGGTTACTGGGGATTGGACTCAGTACTTGTGCTTGTGAGGCAGGTGCCGGAAACCACTGAGCTAAATCTCCTGCCTGAGGGCTTTATGTTTAGTTGGATGCACATGCAGTGTTTGTGCAATAAAATAAATAACAGAAGTAAAGGGCCGGAGATTTAGCTCAGTGGTTCCGGCGCCTGCCTCACAAGCTCAAGGTCCTGAGTTCGATCCCAGTAACCACATACAATGCCGGGCGTGGTGACTCACGCCTGTCATTCCAGCACTCGGGAGGCAGAGACAGGAAGATTGCTGAGTTTAAGGCTTGCCTGGGCTACATAGTGAGCTCAGAGCCAGCCTGAACTAGAAAGCGAGACCCTGTCTCAAAAAAAAAAGTAAAAAAGAAAATTTGTGCTGGGGATTTAGTAATAAAGTTAGAAGGGATAAATTATAAACTAAAACATGCTGGAGACTAAAACCTCACTTAGGGTGAGGTGCCCTAACATGAAAATCAAGGAGGAGCTTCAATTAAACAGAATTTAGAAACTGATGTTCTCAAGTGCACAACAGGCAAAGCTAGTTCTAGATGCTTCACTAAATTCTTCAGTGTTGTTCCATGTTACGAAATAAATTCAACTCTGCAATTAAATACTGAGATTGGGAAAGGACTGATTAGCTAATTTGTTAGTTGATTTTTGCCCTGTTGTAAAATAGATCTTGAGAATTTATTCCTCCTAAATAAACTTTGTGTCATGTGACTAGTATGTGCTCTTTCCATCAATAAAAACACTATTTTGAAGTAAAGGCAATGACATAAATGATTTTTGGTCTTAAACAGGATGTCATGTAAATATAAATTTTCTCATTCAAAGCAGAACAAGGATATTTTTGGAAAAATTTATTTTGGATGAAATCTAAGTAAAGTCTGTCATTCAATTGCATCAGTGTTTCTTAATTTTGATTATTATGTTCTGGTTAAGACGTGAATGTTGGGGGATGCTGGTGGAAGATTATATGCATTTTACATGCTGAAGAGTAGAAGAGTCACTAGATTGCAACTTGTACATTTATGTTTAATCTCTAAATAAAGTTAATGGAAAAATATCAGGAGAAAATACAAAGAAAAAATAAAGAAGAAACCAAAAATGCTGATGACTGACCTAAAAACTTAGAATGTTTAATGTTAAAGTACTTTTCTGGTTATATGTATCTCCAGAGTCATGTTCATACATATAAATCACAGCATGGTTGCTATGGCAATATATGACAAATTGCTATGCAAGTGATAAACAAGAAAGTAAACATTCATTGCTATATGACTCAATAGGTTTAGAGGCTAACAAAGTACACAAGTGGTATAAGTAGGTTGCAGAGTTTTATGCTTACTTATGAAAGATAAAGTACAATTAAGTCAGAAAACCAGAGTGCATAGTTATTTATGAGATAATAATGATGTCTGACATCTTGCAGTCATTAATCAAACATATATGAAATTTTCAATTAATGAAATAGACAAACTGAAAAAATGGACAATGTATACAAATATATAATTCACAAAGGAAGAAATCCAAATGACTACCCAACATGAGAGTTCATCCAACTTTGTTACTGAGTGTAAATCAAAAGCCATGTGTACGTGAATTTTTTTTCATATATAAGATTGAGGGAAACTTTAAAACTCACAATGTTAATTATTGATTGGGAGAGGTAGTGCCTTTGTAGAGGTTTAGCAGAATATGAAATAATACAGCAATTTAGGCATCAGTTTGGCTGACTCTGGTATGTGGAAACTAGACCTAGAAATTCAGCCGCTGAGCGTGTAAATCTTATGCCTCCTGCATAACTGTCTACGAAGACTTGCGAAGCATATTTATTGAAGTACTGTTTGTAATGCCAAAAATGGGGGAAAAACTCATTTTCATTACTAGAAAAAGAAAATAGAAACAAAGAATAAAGTATGGAGTATTATAGGCTATTATATTGGCAAGCAATAATAGAACATGAAATAGCTCCGTGTCTGTTAGTATATATAATTTTTAGAGAAACTTTTGAGTGAAAAATGCATATCGCAAGATGATGTGCCGAGGAGATACTGCTCTATGTACCCTTAAACACGTACCCCAGTGGGAAGGAGCTGCTGGTGCTCGTGGTGGGTGCTCTGGAGGGCGTGGCCGGCGGAGGGCGTGACCTGGGGAGGGCGTGGCCTGGGAGGGCGTGGGCTGGAGAGGGCGTGGCCTGGGGAGGGCGTGACCTGGGAGGGCGTGGGCTGGGAGGGCGTGGGCTGGGGAGGGCGTGGCCTGGAGAGGGCGTGGCTGGGGGAGGGCGTGACCTGGGAGGGCGTGGCCCGGGAGGGCGTGGCCTGGAGAGGGCGTGACCTGGGGAGGGCGTGGCCTGGAGAGGGCGTGACCTGGGGAGGGCGAGGCCTGGGGAGCAGTCCGGAAGGCGGCGCAGGAGACGGCAGCGGGGGCTGTTGCTAGGGAGGTAACAGAGGGGGAGGTAAGAGTGGAGCTGCGAAGCGCCTTTTGTTAAAAGGCTTTCACTTCAGGTATAGTTTTATATGTCATTTAAAATCTTTATTGGTACATTATATACACACATCATGATCACCCTCAATATTCAGAATTTGTACCAGTACATGACACGATTTAATTCTCATTTTTTCCCATTTCCCCACCCACCCTACAACCCCACCTCCAATATATACAAGCTTTGTTTCCCTTTTTAATTACCATCACATTTTTCCTTGCCCCTTGTTACTTACCCCTACACCCCATTTCCCTTTAAATATTTTCTATTTCACAATATCTATCATATTATTCTAGAGTTCATTTACATCTTCAGTTTCTCATACCAGAGAAAAAAATACAATACACATCTGTGACCTATTTATTTCACTTCTGACAGCCATTTTGACAAAAGTTAGCAGTATTAATTCTTGGTGGTAGAAATATGGATCATACAATTTTATACTGGTTTGCATTATGAGATGGGGTTCTACATGTATCCACTAAGTAATTAATCTTTTCTTGTCTTTTCTTTCTTTCCTTTTATTTTCTCTTTTCTTTCTTTTCGAGGCAGGGTCTCGCTTTGTAGTTCAGGCTGGCCCTGAGCTCACTCTGTAGCCCAGGCAAGCCTGGAACTCAGCGATCCTCCTGCCTCTGCCTCCCGAGAGCTGGGATGACAGGCGTGAGCCACCACGCCCAGCACTGTGGTGTGTGGTACTGGAGATCAAACTTGGCTCCTTGCACTTGCAACAGAGATGGCAGAATCGCTGAACTAAATCCGTGGCCCTAAGCAATTAATTTTCATGATATGAAATACAAATGATACAGAAGAACCCAGTGATACTCCTTTTGGGTTCCCCAGGCCTGAGGGTCCTCTTCCTCAGAGGCAGGCCGACACTGCTTCCATTTCCATGTTGCATTTTTGCGGAGATTCTTCCTCTCCCTCTCTCCCTCTCTCCCTCTCTCCCCGCCCCCACGTGCACGCGCGCGCGCGCACACACACACACACATACACACACGCTTCCTCTTTCCTGCAAATGCTAGCTAACTATATTTTTGAAGGATTTTAATATCTGTTTATGTAGAAATGTCCTGTGATTCTTGGTGATTGCACAGTGTCTCATCCTATGAAGTATATTTTTGAAAGAAATAAGTGATTTTAAAGCGTTAAGGAAAGAGAAAGGAGATTGGCTCTTGCAGAAAAACATGATCATTCAGCAGACAAGGCGATCCCTTGGAAACCCTGAAACAGGAATGCAGCAGATGCTCACCGTGAGGTTTAATTTGGAGGATGAAGCAGAGGGAGCAAGAAACTCGATTTGAATAAACCGTTTAAAGACTTAGTCAAAGGCAAGCGAGGCTGCCCCGCCCAGTCCGAGAGGGAATGCCAGGGAAAGTGGGACTCGGTCCCACGGAGCGCGTGATGCCCGGCGGGGACGCGGGGCGAGGAGGAAACACGTCTCCCGCTTTAATCTCCAAGTCTCTAGCGCGCTCTCCGTCCACGGTCATTTGAACGATTCTCTCACCACCCCCTTCGCCTCTTGCCCTCTGGGCTGCCCGTCCGCTTAACGCCCTCGCGAGTGCCCCTCGGCGTCTCCGGGGCCGTCCAACCCACTCTCCAACTGCTGGATGAACCTTTCGTCGGTACCCTTAGGACAACATCATCTTTTTGGTTTTTTTTTTTTTTTGCATTATTCAGGAAACTTTATTGGTACATTATATACACAGCTCACAATCACACACAACCTTGGGGAATTTGTACCGATATGTGACACAGGTCAATTCTCATTTTTGCCCACATCCCTGCCCACCCCCCCATATACATGCTCTTTTATTTATTTCCAAATCATATAACATCATCTTTTTTGCCTTTAAATTTTGAATAACTCCTCCTTTCCTTTGGGAGGAAGAATGAGTCTCTCTTTTAACATAGTATTTTACTTTCACAGATCTGTCTTCCACTGCCCTCTGTGTAGACGATAAATCAGGTTAATTTCTGTTCTGCAGCAGGCTTCCTACAGCCTCTCCTGCCTTTGATGTGAATTCCCATTTCCACGCAGGAAAGTCTTTTTCTCACCTCATTTCCACCTGACATTTTCTATCTAACGCATAATCTTCATTTTCCATCTGCTCTCAGACCCATTTGCTGTTCCTCTTTGTTCTTTCAACCTCTTCATTGGGCCCGGACTTTGCTGATCTGGGATATATACTTTTTTTATTTTTATATTCCGACTGCTCTTGCTTGTGCATAGAAATAAAATTCATATTTTACATTGACTTTTAAATTCTGTGATCTTGAGAAATCCACTTATGTGTTCTACTCATTGTAAGTTCTTTATGCGTGTCTACGTGCACTAGTACTATGTCCTTCACAGATAATCACAGCTTTTATTTCTTCCTTTCTAATTCAAATGACTTCTTTCTCTCATCTGATTATAAGGGTCATGGCTTCTAGTATAATGATGCATATTAGTGATCAATACTCAGGGCCAAACTGAGACTCCATGGCAAGAATTTCTAGTATGCCTACCGACTTTTTCTTTGTTCCTGACCTTAAGGGAAAAAGCACTTAGTGCTTCATCTAGTACAGTGTTAACTGTATAGTAATTTTAGGTAGATGCTCTTCATAAGACTGAGGAAGTTTCATTCTTTGTTTGCTGAGGATTCTTAGTATGAGTCAGTGTTGGTTTTTTTTTTTCTTTCTTGCATTTCCTTGTTTCCAGGAAGGAAGGAACTTGTATTCCCCCTTCCACAGAGGTAAGAAGCCCCAACCTGAGCAGAACACATTCTGCTCTTCATTCCATGACCTTATTTGTGTCCTTGCCTAAGCGGAAGGATAACTCAGCAGTTAGTCGCAGAATGCAGCCCATCCAACGGGCTCAGCGATGTGCAGACACGGGCTGGTCCGCGGTAGCCACGTCCCGGTGAGTCAGGGTCTCCTCTCGAGGCCGGCGGGGAAATCGCACTCGGACTCAGCAGGAGGCCCTGTCGCTCTATTTTAGTTCTAAGGACACGGACACGCAGAGGCAAGCCCACGGCAGGTGCTCGCTCAACAGTCACCTGAGGACACAGCCTGAGCGCCAGAGGCGTCCCAGAGCTCAGGAAGAGCATCGTCTCTTTTTTGATTTTGTTTTGCATCAAGTGCATTTTATATACTGGATGAAATGAGTGCAGAGTTTTTCTTCCTATATATTGGTCTGTTAAGAATTTAAGTGATTATTTTATAATTGAAAACTATAATTCTTTTTTTTTTTTTTTTGAGACAGGGTCTCGCTTTGTAGTTCAGGCTGGCCCTGAGCTCACTATGGTGCCCAGGCAAGCCTCGAACTCAACGATCCTCCTGCCTCTGCCTCCTGAGTGCTGAGATTACAGGCCTGAGCCACCAGGCCCGGCAAGTTGGCCATTTTTATTTCTGGGTTATTATGAACAGTGCTACAATAACGTGGGAATGTAGATGTGTCTTCTACATACTGATTCATCTCTGTTGGATAGGTACTGAACAATAAGTTTGCTGAATCATATTAATCTTCTGAAAAGCCTCCATACTGTTTTCCATCAGGGCTGTACTTATACTCCCAACAACAATACAGAAGTGTCCTCTTTTTCCACCCCATCGGTAGTACTTATCTTCAGTCGTCTTGACAATAGCCATTCTTATTGGGGTGAGGGATATCTCATTTCAGGTTGTTCCTTCCTAGTGAGTTATTCTTATATGCTCTAGATATCAGAATGTCAAATGTGCAGTTGCCAAATATTTCATCCTCTTCTGTAGGTGGTATCTTCACTCTGTTGATCAGTTCCTTTGCTATACAGAAGCTTTTTAGTTAAATGCAATCCTGTTTTCTAATTTTTCCTTTTGCTTTGTTTCCTGCACTTTTAGGATCCTGTCCAAAAATGTCCTTGCCTGTTTCAAAGTCCTGAAGCATTTCCCCATGTTTTTTTTCTGGTACTCTCATAGTTTGAGGTCTTACGTTCAAGTCGTTCATTTGCAGTTGATTTCCTATCTAGCGGGAGACAGGTGTCCACATTCACCTTTCTGCATGTGGGTATCCAATTTTCCCAGCACCATTTACTGAAAATAATTCTTTCTCCAGTATATGTTCTTAGCATCTTTTGTAAAAAAGCAGTTGATTGCCGGGCGTGGTGGCTCACGCCTGTCATCCCAGCACTCGGGAGGCAGAGACAGGAGGATTGCTGAGTTCAAAGCTTGTCTGGGCTACATAGTGAGCTCAGGGCCTGCCTGAACTGCAAAGCAAGACCCTGTCTCAAAAGAAAAAAAAAGCAGTTGATTGTATATACATATCTTTATTTACATACTGTCTGTTCTAGTCCATTGTTTATGTTTATTTTTATGCCATATCATACTGTTTTGATTCTTATATGTTTATAGTATATTTTGAAGTCAGGTAGTATAATCTCTGTCTCTGTCTCTCATTTATGTTGGCCAGGGATTTAACTCTGGTTTCAGCCCTGCCCCAAAGGCACAAATATTATGTGCCTAATATATATATTCCCTATGTAAAACTGGAAATTAGTATTATCATGGCTCTAGAAAAGTGATAGAGTGGAACTTTTGGCTATATGTGGAACTATATAACAATGGTCTTCCCACTAGTAAGATTTCTTTCTCCTCAGGTATTACACTAACCATGAAGACACGTGTCATCAATACACGACACTCCTTTATAAATATTCCCAATGTGGTCGCACCAGACATTGAAAGGGAAATAAGAAGGATGGAAAATGGAGCCTGCAGGTATATCCATAGATTTTCTCATGCATTTTAAAACGCGAGCCAAAATTCTAGACTTCTTTAGTGATAGCAACGCCTTTCCTCACGGGATATTTCAAATCTAATATATCTGAAAAACATAGAGAGCATAAAATGCTTGCAATAAGATTTAAAAGTAGAAGTGCTGAACCCTTAAATTAATATAGAAGGCATGGGCATGTGGCTGGAATTTCTTTTAGTAGAAGGTAATGTTAGATGCGAGTTTCTCATACTGTGTGATATAAAACCCCACTACTGTGCTATTTGGTAATTATTAGCATCAAACAATAAGAGTGTGAAATATCTCAGAAGTGGATCCTTGGTTACACACATTTTACTGCCTTATGCACATGGCCCGCAGACTACTACAGCCCCTCTGTGTAGACTCTTTCTGATTAAAAACATCTGCAGGGGGCTGGCATGTAGCTCAGTGAGAGAGCGGTTGCCCAGCGCGTGCCAGGTCCTGGGCTCGGTCTCTACCACTGCAAAGGAGAAAGAAAAGTTGTATGTTACCCAGAGAGGAAAGGAAAGACGTGAGGCAAACGTCCCTCGGTGGCGAGAGCCGCGCCCTCCCACCACGGCTGAAGACGTGAATCAAACTCTCTCTGCTTCCTCCTGGACGCAGCTCCTTGTCCGACGGTGACGGCGGCGCCTCTCTGTCTGAAGAGTCGGAGGACGAGAGCTCCCGCCTGGGGGGCAGAAGCGGAGGAGCAGCTCGGAGGTGAGCGGTGTGCTCAGGCTGGCGTTGGGATGAGAGGGCTGGTGCCCCTTCCCTGCAGTGGGCTTGGTGCACGCACCAGACACTCTGGGGGTCTCAGGAGTATCTTTTTTTTTTTTTTTTTTTTTTTTTTTTTGAGACAGGGTCTCACTTTGTAGTTCAGGCTGGCCCTGAGCTCACTATGCAGCCCAGGCAAGCCTGGAACTCAGCAATCCTCCTGCCTCTGCCTCCCGAGTGCTGGGATGACAGGCATGAGCCACCACGCCTGGCAGGAGTATCTTGCTATTTCTGTTCCTGACTTTCCTGGTTGCAAAGCTATTGCTGCCTGGCCGTTGTGTTAGTCACGAACAGGCTTGACTACTCGCCTGAGATTCACGTGTGTATTTTAACGAGCTTCATGCTGCAACTTTCTGATTTCTTGCTTTTTCCTAATCCCTCGTTCAGAGTTTTGAAACAGCGGTGTGAGTGAGTTGGCTGCCATGCTCCACACTGCTATGTCCTCTGACCCTAATTCCAGAAGAGAGGGCCTCGGGCGGAGCGAGTGGCCAGGAAAGAAAAGCTGAGCGTCCTTGGCAGGCAAAAGAGCGGGTTCCAATACGGAACCCTGAGGTGGACCAGGGTTCCTATCTTCGGAACTCACAGGGCTTAGTTTTTCCTTCCTCTGTCTCCCTCTTTTTCTTCTTCTCACTGCTTCTAACTTTTCCATGGTTTTACTTTTTCCCCCTTCTCTTTCTATTCCTTCTTCTACTTCCTATTTTTCCTGACAGTGTTAGGTCTTCCCGGGAGTTATTGGCATCCAACTTGATTCGCTCAAGTTCTAGCAAGATGCTTTTTCTTGATGTGAATCTTGACCAACAAGGCGCTTAGGAACTACTTTCATTCAAGGCACTAGTATTTGGCAAGTCGTACTTCACCGAGGCTCTGCGGTTTCATAATCATCTAGGCAGTCTTTTGTAGTGAGCAGAAAATTTTAAAAAATTTTGCTTACCCTGGACATGAGCATTATAATTTTCTTGTATGTTTTTTATTTCCCAGAGAGCAGTACCTGCCTGGCGCCCTGGCACTTTTCAATGTTAACAATAGCAGCAATAAGGACCAGTAAGTACATTTACAATAAGAAAAACTAAAGCTTTATTTTGAAGAAACTAGGAATATATCAGTCTGACATTGTAAGTTTTAATTAGATAAATGAATACAATGGCAACGATATGCTATTATTTTATTGTTTGATTAGTTAGATCACATTAAAGGTAGTACTTTTATGTATTCATCCCCTTGAATATACATATAAAACCAGATCTATAGTGCACATGCAATTCCCCTTCAAAAGATGCAGAAAACAGTGCCAGCTCCTCCCAGTCTGAACCAGTCTTGAGGTCAAGTACCCAGGCAGAATTCTGCCACGGAGGCCTGTGTGCCGGGCTTGTCTGGGGTGCTCTCGGGAATGGCATTAGGAAGAGAGTTGACGCGGAGGGCAGAGGGAAGTGGAACTTCAGAGCTTAGATTGGATAGATGGTTGGTCCTTTGGACAGCCTCAGAGCAGGGCTGGCCTTTCAGAGCTGACCGCAGGCCGTGACTGGGTCTTTGTCACCATGCAAAGCCCCTGGACAAGGGCGAGCCCTAGGGGACAGGAGCGTGGTCCGTTCTCTCCCCCCACGGTGGCCGGGCGAGAGAGAGACAGAGAGAGAGAGAGAGAGAGACAGAGACAGAGAGAGACAGAGAGAGAGAGAGAGACAGAGACAGAGACAGAGAGAGAGAGATGGAGAGAGAGACAGAGACAGAGAGAGACAGAGAGGGAGAGAGGGTGAGAGAGACAGAGAGAGACAGAGAGGGAGAGAGAGAGAGGCAGAGAGAGAGAGACAGAGACAGAGAGAGACAGAGACAGAGAGACAGAGAAATCTACCAACACTCTTGCCAGATTAGGAACAAGGCCCTGAAACCTAGGTGCCAGCACACCCGTCCAACCCTGTACACCACTCAGATCCTTTTTTTTTTTTTTTGAGACAGGGTCTCGCTTTGTAGTCCAGGCTGGCCCTGCGCTCACTCCGTAGCCCAGGCAAGCCTCGAGCTCAGCCATCCTCCTGCCTCTGCCTCCGGAGTGCTGGGGTGACAGGCGTGGGCCACCACGCCCGGCCTCAGATCCATTTTATTTGCATGGAGAATTTATACCACTTGGGAGCATCTCTTCCAGGTTTTTGGTTGCTCATATGTTTGCTGGGACAGCTGGGGGGGGGGGGGTCAAAGCTCAGGTCCTGCAGCCACAGCTGGCTTTGAAGAGTTAAGTGAAATTCCGCAGCCTCACCGACCCCCTCGTGTCCTCTCGCGGTCGACCAGAATCCTGCGGTCTGTGTGACTCACGTGCAGACATTCATCTACAAACAATCTGAGCTCCGGGTTATTGCGTCTTCCGGGTCACGGCCGCTGTGCCTGTCCATTTACCACCCAAACTGGACTGAGTCACTTCACAGGACACGCAGTGGATCACTCGGGTGCCGAATATACTTTCTGTCCTTTCACTGCACAACAGCAGCTCACCTACCTCTGACGAGCAAGGTCGACGACTCGCCATGACCCGTCACGGCCACGAGGGGGCAGCGAAGCGCAGGAGCCGGCGCGGCCGTGCGTGCTGTGCGCGCTGCGCTCACCCACCCGCCCCGCGCAAGCCTTCACAGGGTGGGTTACTGCCCAAACTTCTGGTTAAAAAAACAAAACAACAACAACAAAAGACGTCATGGAAGTATCTCTTGGGGAGTGGTTCCTCAAGTTAACTTATTAAGATTCATGCCATTACTGCCAACTTCTTGTTTCCCATATTGATTAATCTATGGATTTTTTGCTTTTTAAATTATCAGCTAAATATCTATTTTTTGTAGAGTTCTCCGTTAGGAATCCAGGTTTCTGGTTTCCGAACAATAGGGCAGGTGTTTGGATATAAGGCCAAGGATGCTTAGTGGAGAGGAAATTTTAAACAAAGAAAATCAGATTGTCATGTAATGATGTGGCTGAAATATTGTTTATTTTTTAGAGAACCAAAAGAAAAAAAGAAAAGGAAAAAGGAAAAGAAGAGGTGAGACTTTGGCATGAGGCACCCCATATTTTTTGCCCTTAACATTTTTATATTGTGACACTGTATACACAACTTTTTCAGCAAGCCAGATGATAAAAGTGGAAATAAAAAGGACCCTGAGAAGAAAAAGAAGAAGGAAAAGGAGAAGAAAAAGGTAGAGGAGAAAAGCAAAGATAAGAAAGAAGAGTAAGTATTTCTACTGGAATTGAAATCAGAAGGGAATTCATGATGGCATTTACATGTTGGGATAATTTCCGTTACATGAAGGGGGAAGAACTTTTATGGTAAAGAGGCCCTATGCAAATGATAAATGTCTTTAAAACAAATTATTATCAATTAGGAATTAAAGCCTTTTCCTAAGTTCCCTAAAATTAAGAATACTTAATTTTCCTCAATAAGAATTTTGATTGCTATAGCTCATTCTCTCCCCCAAGCATTTGTGAAGATAAACTTACTACTAACAGTATTTAGGTTTAAAAATCATTGTGTGCCTAATGGCCGGGTATGGTGGCACATGCCTGTCATCTTAGCTCTTGGGAGGCTGAGGCAGGAGGATTTCTGTGAGTTCAAGGCAGGCTGGACTACCTATTGAATTCAAGGCTAGCCCGAACTACACAGTGAGACACTGTTGGAAAAAAGAAGAAAGAATAATTGGGTGCCTAGTATCTTAATATCAATCTTTAAATTTAATTTAATTTAATTTTATGTACTAGGGATTGAGCTCAGGACCTTATGCTTGCCAGGCAGGCACTGTACTGCTGAGCTACACCCCAGGGCTTAACATCAATTTAAAAAATCTGAAATAAAAATTTAATAAGTTTTTACTAATAAGAATTGGAATACAGCAAATACTCCAAAGTAAAGAAGCCTTGTTGTTGAAGCCAGGCTGACTTTTTTGGTGAGCAGCAGGGGTTTGGGACAGAGTCTCGTTCTGCTGCTCAGGCAGGCCTGGAGCTCACTTGTAGTGCAGGTTGCCCTGAACTCCGGGAACCCTCCTGCCTTGGCCCTTGAGGGCTTGGATTATGGGTGTGCCACCCCCACCCCACGGCAGGCCAACTTTTTTTTGTTTTTTTTGAGACAGGGTCTCACTTTGCAGTTCAGGCTGGCCCTAAACTCACTCTGTAGCCCAGGCAAGCCTGGAACTCAGCAGTCCTCCTGCCTCTGCCTCCCGAGTGCTGGGATGACAGGCGTGAGCCACCATGCCCGGCACTGTGGTATGTGGTATTGATGGCTGGTGGGCGTGAGTCTCCACGCCCAGGACTGTATGTGGTTACCGGGATCGAACTCAGGACCTTGCACTTGCGAGGCAGGCGCCGGAACCACTGAGCTAAATCTCCAGCCCCAAGCAGGCCAGCTTTTTAAAGCAATACACATGCTGTCAAAACAGAAGCTTTGGAGTATTCAGTTTAAAACCAAAGTCGGAGAACCAGAGTTCTGTAACACGAAGGTCAAGTGACTTGCAAAGCTCTTTGCACTTTTTCTTGGAGGCCAATATCTTTCTGAATACACTTAAAGAAAACTCTCCACCTGACAACCACTCCGCTCTGTATCCTGTTCAGAACGTTGCTGAAATCTGTATTAGGGGGAAAGACTTTTAAATGCAGGTTTGGGCCGCAAGATTGTAATCCACGCCCTGGGTCATAGGCTTCCTCCCGCCCCTCTGCTTGTCCTCTTCTGCCTCCTCTAAAGGCTGCTGGCTCCCTGCTCGTCAGCAGGTGCTCTGTATGAGATCAACGGCGCCTTTCCCTCCAGTGAGAAGAAGCGGTGCGTCCTCGGTGGCCTCCCACAGTGTAGTTTCTGTCACCAGGTCGCCTGAGGGGGCGGCGGTGGCGCAGCAGCCATGCTTCTGCACCCTCTGTGCCCGCCGCCTCCTGGGGACTTGAGGGTAGACCTGCCTGCAGCACTGGGGGCTCGAGGGCCCCAGGGTCGTAACTGAACCACCCGCCCGCCCCGCACTGACGCGGGCCTCTCTGTCGGGGCCCAGCGCCTCCGGCTTCCTCCTCTTTCACTAGTTCCAGGCCTTGGCGCCACCATATTTGAAACGCCGACTAAAAACACTCTTGTTTCTCGGTAACTTTCTCCTCTATTTTGCTCTGTTGCTAGGGAGAACAAAGAAGTCGTGATTATTGACCCTTCAGGAAACACCTATTACAACTGGCTGTTCTGCATCACCCTGCCTGTGATGTACAACTGGACCATGGTCATCGCAAGGTGTGTACGTGTGTTCAGGGATCTCAGCCAACTTGTGGTCTCCGAGTCAACTGACTGAATAATTGACCTCAGAACACCTTTCCTTGTTGGGCCCTGGCCTGGAAAGGAAGCTGAGTGACTGCGTTTTCCTGGGTCAGGCAGGGTGCTTTTGTGGCTACTATACTTGGTCCTCCGGTCACGGGATGGGGGTGTTTTAAACTTTTTATTTCTCAATCATGTGATTAGACCAGGGAGAAATTGTATTTTTTCTGGCCTACTTTGGAAAATATTGCCAATATGGGAAAAAATACCAAGGATCTAGGGTCTTTTAGGGGGTAAACACCTCACCCATCTAGTATGTTTTCCTGAAGTGTGTTGGGAGCAGACAGGTAAAGAGACCTGGTGCTCATGTTTCCCTTGAGTGTATTTGACAGCAACCTGAAAGCAAATATTCTTATTTGATCTTTTATCAACTGCTGTCAGTGGAAAAAGGGTTGGAGACAACAGAACTGAGCAGCTCAGGAAGAGATCTGGGAAACCAGGATCAAGCAGACATGTCTCAAGAACTCCTTCCTAAGTCTCGCTGTGCTGCACAGAAGCAACAACAGGGATAAACGACCCACAATAAGAACTTGTACTTCAATTCATCTCATTTTACTTATACAAATTTTTCTTTTCAGAGCCTGCTTTGATGAACTTCAGTCTGATTACACAGGATATTGGATCGTTTGTGATTATGTTTCAGACATTGTCTATCTTCTTGATATGTTTGTACGAACAAGGACAGGTAAATATTTCTGTTTAAGATATTCTACGTGTTCATGGTTTTATCTCTGACGTGAAACTTAAAGTTTCTGAACTCAAGTATTTTACAAAATAAAACCATAGAAGAATTTGTCCTAGAGAAAAAGGCACTATGGGAAGCAAAGGTCATGGTTTTATCTAGTCTCCCGCTTAGGCCGCTCCGGCTGACTCAGGAAGGTGTTACTAGAGAGACTCCGCGGTGTTGTGTGGTAACCTTGCTCCGTTTTTCTGTTCATTGGCTTTATGCCAGGTGAGGAGACTGAGGAGAAGAAATATGCTGCCAGCTTTGAAGGCAAGAGCAACTTCTACTGCCTAGGAGGTCCCTTAAAAAGCCACAGAGGAGCAGAACTGCACTAGAAATTGTCTAAAGCGTGAAGTTGGCGCCCCCTGGTGGCAACATCTTAACCAGAGAACAGCCAAGCTTCCTGCTTGAAGTGTTCTCTGTAAGAAAGAATAAGTTCATTGTTTCTACACTGCTCTCCACAGGCAAACATAGGGCGTATATACAAAGTAGTTTTTAAGAGTCTTTATGGAAAACAGAGACATGTGTAGATATCCTTGCCCTGGAACAATGCTCCTGTTGTTCCGTCCTGATTGCACTCTGGCAGCCACTGCAGGAGGAGGAACAGACTCTTTCCCTATTGCGTTAGATGGTAGTGCTGAAATTTGGGGTTTAACATGCAAAGCCTGTGGTGACAGCACAGAACGGAAGATCCCAGGTGACTGAAGAAGATCTGGGGGACAAAAATGAGAGAGGAAAATGTAGACTCGGTGGGCGTTTGTGCCTCACACTGAAGGGGAGAAGAGGAACACATCCAAACCCGTCAGGCGGCAAGGCCAGGACCTGAGTTTCCAGGGTTGGGTTGGAATCCACTCAAGAGAGCGGCATGAGTTGTTGGGCAACGTGGAGTTTTCAATTAACTTTCTAAGAGTCAGGTGCGGCAGTGCGTAGGAAAAGCAAACTGTGTTTTCTTAGTATAGTCTCAACACAATATGCTTGCGGTCAAGAACATGCCTGGGTGGAACCTCACGCAGTAAGCAGTTAGTCCTGTAGCACCTGAGTCCCGGTGTTAACCGGAGTTAGCGCAGACGGAACAAGTTACAAATCTCATTCCCTCAGCAGATGCCAGTCACAAGCTCTAGGCTGCAGCCTGTGCTTCTGATCTACTTGTGACTCACAGGGTTCCTACAGTCCCACCCTCCTCGGTCTGATAACCTACTAGCGTGGCTCACAGGGCTCAGGCAGCACGTTCACTGGTTTATCGTATTAAGGAAGCATACATAATAAACGATAGAGATGATCAGCCTGATAAAAGTCACATAGGACAACATCTGGACGGGTCCTAGGAGCAGGAAGCTCCGCCCCCGTGGAACACACACTTCCGGCACGGCGTGTCCATCAACCTGGAAGCGGGACTCCGTAGTCAGAGACTTTATGGAAGGTTTCAAAGTGATGCTGGATTAATTTATCTTGAGCTTTCTGTCTTTTCTAGGGGAAACAGGAGGGCGTGGGGCTGAAAGTTCTAGACTTGTACGCATTGCTTAATCTTTGTAGTAATTAGGGCATCCAGGAGACCAAAACTTTCCTCCAAAGGACAAAAGACACTGTGACTGTTCCCGCAAAAGGAGCTGGAAGCACTCGAGAGGCAGGAACTTGGGTAAAAGAAAGAAGTTTATTCGCCAGCGAAGGTCAGCACCAGGGAAACGAGTCCCGCTCAGCTTGACTGACCCCTTGTTCTAATGTTGCTACAGTTACATAGAAACAGGGAGGTGACATACTGATTTACAACCTTAGGTTCCACGGAGCTCCTTCCAGGTCCTTGTCAGTTTCCATGGTTACAAATTTAGTGAGTAGGGGGAGGAAGCTGGGCGGAAGGTCGGGAGGTTACAATTTGCTACCTCTGGGAGTTAACAGAGACCTTCTAAGTGGGGGTCACTTAACATTACAGATCAGCTGGGAGAGGCAGGCTCCACAGGGCAAACGCATGGCTAATTAAATCAAAGGCTTCTATCATTCACCCTATTCTGAGGGAGGGCGGCACCAGCTGGCACCAGCTCCTGGCTATCGCCCTTAGGTTTCCGGTGGCATTCCTGCAGTCAGCTTTCCCATGATATCACCACCCAGGAAATTGCAAGGAATCAGGGTCTCCATGTCAGGAAACTGCGGTCAAAAGTAAAAAAATTGCTGGGTGTGGTGGTTCACTCCTGTCATCCCAGCACTCGGGAGGCAGAGGCAAGAGGATTGCTGAGTTCGAGGCTTGCCTGGGCTACATAGTGAGCTCGGGGCCAGCCTGAACTACAAAGTGAGACCCTCTCTCAAAAAAAAACAATAAACAAACAAAAACCCCAAAATAAAAAATATCATCACAACTCACTCATCTATTTCTCAGGAAAATATAAGGATTTTAAGAGCTCTGTGCCAGAATATGAGGACAGAATACAAATATGTAATTTACTGTACCACCATGGAAGAATGTGAATTGTATTTGTTAAGAAAAAAAAAAAAAGACTATCTGGGTGGGGTGCTGGATCCTAAGAGAACTTTATGCAAACCCCTCATTATCAAATTTACAAAGTTTTACCATTTATTACCACAACAAACTATTTTTTATAATCACATGTTAATATTTATGTCATATTAGATTGGTGAAAGTATCCCGATTGAAAATGAATTCTTGTTTTGATTTCAATAAAGTTAATTAACTTTAGAAAATTCACAATGGTATAAAAAGGAGAAACATCGCATTGAATTTTTTTTTTTTATTTTAGGTTACCTTGAACAAGGATTACTGGTGAAGGACAAACAGAAACTCATAGAGAAATATAAATCAAACTTGCAGTTTAAACTTGATGTTATATCAATGATACCAACTGACGTGCTGTATTTTAAACTAGGGTGGAACTATCCAGAAATTAGATTAAACAGGCTATTAAGGATCTCTCGCATGTTTGAGTTCTTTCAGAGAACAGAAACAAGGACAAACTACCCAAACATCTTTAGGATTTCTAACCTCGTCATGTACATTGTCATTATTATCCACTGGAATGCTTGTGTGTACTACTCCATTTCGAAGGCTATTGGATTTGGTAACGATACCTGGGTCTATCCTGATGTTAATGATCCTGAATTTGGCCGTTTGGCTCGAAAATATGTGTACAGCCTCTACTGGTCCACGCTGACCTTGACGACCATCGGGGAGACACCCCCTCCCGTGCTGGATTCTGAGTATGTCTTCGTGGTGGTGGATTTCTTGATTGGAGTTTTGATTTTTGCTACCATTGTTGGTAACATAGGTTCTATGATTTCCAACATGAATGCGGCCAGGGCAGAATTTCAGGCAAGGGTTGATGCTATCAAGCAGTACATGAATTTTCGAAACGTAAGCAAAGATATGGAAAAAAGGGTCATCAAGTGGTTCGACTACCTGTGGACCAACAAAAAAACAGTGGATGAGCGAGAAGTCTTGAGATACCTACCTGATAAACTAAGGGCAGAAATCGCTATCAATGTTCACTTGGACACATTAAAAAAAGTGCGTATTTTTGCCGACTGTGAAGCCGGCCTGCTGGTGGAGTTGGTTTTGAAGTTACAGCCCCAAGTCTACAGTCCCGGAGATTACATATGCAAGAAAGGGGACATCGGGCGCGAGATGTACATCATCAAGGAAGGCAAACTGGCCGTGGTGGCGGATGATGGGGTCACTCAGTTTGTGGTGTTGAGCGACGGCAGCTACTTTGGGGAGATCAGCATCCTCAACATCAAAGGCAGCAAAGCTGGCAACCGGAGGACAGCCAATATCAAAAGCATCGGCTACTCGGACCTCTTCTGTCTCTCCAAAGATGACCTCATGGAGGCTCTGACTGAGTATCCAGATGCCAAGACTATGCTGGAAGAGAAAGGGAGACAGATCTTGATGAAGGATGGGCTGCTGGATATAAACATCGCAAATGCGGGCAGCGATCCCAAAGATCTCGAAGAGAAGGTCACCCGCATGGAGGGCTCCGTAGACCTTCTGCAGACACGATTTGCCCGTATCCTGGCTGAGTACGAGTCGATGCAGCAGAAACTGAAGCAGAGGTTAGCCAAGGTGGAAAACTTTCTGAAACCACTTATTGAGACCGAATTTTCAGCTCTTGAGGGGCCTGGAGGCGAACGTGAGCCCACAGAATCTACACAAGACTGAAAAACTGGTCATTAACGAGGACACATTATTTTGATTATGTGGCCAAAGGCAAGGAGGAAAAAGAGGAAGACTGAGCTGAAAATTTTTTCCATGAGGAAAATACACTTCGGTGGTTGAGCAAGGTCTGTGCGTTCTCCACGGAGTGCTGTGATTAAAGAGTCATCCTAGGTACGTCCTTCGCACAAAAGATAATGTGCGAAGATATAAGCTTATTAACCCATGAGTATGTTCCAAATTGTTCACATAGGCCCCTTTCATGTAGGAATCTTCATGAAAGAAAAAAGTATTTCTTACTTTCAGGACACTTCTTTTATTGAGGAGTAAAATGTATTCAGGGTGATTCGGAATCACTGTGTACATCACGTTTGGGACATGATTTCAAAGATAATTAGAATGCAAGAAAATAAAGTTACTTATGAAATTATAGTGAATCTGATCTATTTGATATTTTAGTAGAAAATTTAGGATCTTAGGATCTTAGAAAGCTTCAAAGTCATTTCAAGGGCACTAGTATTGTGGCGTATAAGGCTTCAGGAAACCTCTTACCGACAGAGGTTGTAAAGAAGAGCACCTGTCCAAAGTAGGAAAAGCCTTGGCGTGAGGGGGAGGGGGAGGAGGAGAAGGGGAGACAGGACTCAGGCCCGAAGATCCTCTGTTACCTGCACCTGAGAGGAGTGAGGAGACTTGCGGAACCCCAGGGGGGCAGGCTGGAGAGGCCATGAAAGCCGGGCTCCTGGGCTTTGCTGTGCCCTGCAGCTGTGTCACAGTGTCTTGCTCGCTCAGAGTTTGCTTCATTATTTCTGTATTTTCAAAAATACCTTTTTCCAGTATTATGTGATTAAGCCGTTTACCATTAGGTGGCGGTGTTGCCGTACCAGTACAACCCTCAACACCCGAAACTGTATTTTTCTTCTCTTTTTCATTGTTCAGTAAACTTTATTGGTACATTATATACACAGCTCACAATCACACAAAACATTGGGGAATTTGTACCAATATGTGACACAGGTCAATTCTCATTTTTACCCACATCCCTGCCCACCCACCCCCTCCCCACCCTCTATATACTCTTTTATTTTTTTCCAAATCATATTTATTCATTCCCCTCATTACGTTCCCATACTAAATTCCTTTTGGATATTACAGAAACTATCATACATTCTAGAGCTCCTTTACCTCTACAGGTACTTATATCAAAGAAAAGATCCGGTATTTGCATACCTGCGTTCTATTTATTTCACTTATTAGTGTGTCCTCCAGGTGTCTCCACTTGCACATAAATGAATCAATCTTGTCATTCTTTATGGCGGGGTAATACTCCATTTTTTAAAAAAACTCCACATCTTCTCTATCCAGGTTCCAGTTGATGGGCATTTGGGTTGTTTCCAAGATTGGGCTATCACGAACTGAGCTGCTATGAACAGAGGTGTACATCTGTCTTTCCAATGTGATTTTAAACATTATTTTGGGTATCCTAGCAGGGGGATAGCAGGGTGGAATGGGACCTCTAGTCTTAGTTTTCTTAGGAATTTCCACACAGATCTCCACAATGGTTGCACAAGTCTACAATCCCACCAGCAGTGGAGAAGGGTTCCTTTCCCCCACAGCCTCGCCAGCATTTATCGTTGGTTGATTTTGTAGTAGCGGTCATTCTTTGTGAAGTGAGATGGAATCTCAGTGTTGTTTTCATCTGCATCTCTCGAATGACCAGTGATGTCGAACATTTCTTCATATGCTTCTTGGCTGTTTTGACTTCTACCTCTGAGAAGTGTCTGTTCATTTCAGATGCTCTGTATTTTTCTTTATGCAAATTGTAGGTAGTATACTTATAATTCATATTCAAACACTGATCTTGACCTGGTGTTAAAACAGTGACTCAGATCTCAACAAGTCATTAAATACTTTAAAGACAGTAATAATTCTTTGTGAGCCAAACACAAACTTGCCTGTGAAAGCCTGGATGGCTTCACCCCCCCACTTCATTCCAGGGTCGGGAAGGTCTTGCCAGCAAGAGGGTTCACCCACAAAGATTTTACCTGGGAAATACAGCAGTGTTATCATTCATGTAGTTTGGAAACAGACCCACAAATTCAACAAATAAGTTTTTATAAAAACAGCAAATTTCTAAGTTATCAGACAGCATAAATAGATATTACCCAGATTTTTCTAAAAACAAGACAAAAAACAACAGAAAAGCTAGTATATGTGAGGTGGAAGGGATTCAAATCATACTGAAGTCTAATACTGCTGTATCGCGTTTTTTGGTTTTCAATTTGGTTTTCCAAGTTGTTCTCATCATTTACTGTTTCCCTAACAATCATCACTTAGCTTTCTTTCCCAAGTCTCCAAACTGTCGAGTGCAGAGACTGAATCATCTTGCAGCTCCCGAGCCCAGTTCAAGACACCGGGTCAGTGTGTTGGAGGTAGCTGGTGCTGGGCACGGACTCTTCAGCAGTTTCAGACAAGAGGATATGACAGGTGCTGTGATTCTGTGCTGCTTGGTGGTTCCTTGAGAATAAGCAACACAAGACTGAATCATAGCTATTAGATGATGGTGGCAAAAAAATAGCTGGTGCTGGGGGAAAAAAAAGAGAGAGAGATGCTTTATTAAAGAATGGTGATTAGTGTGTGATGGTCCAGGCTGCTGGCTTCCTTCTCCTTGGGCAGCACAGCAGATGAGAACTGAGGAATGCAGGCTTTTCAGGCCACATTCTGAACACGAGTTTCTTCTGTCCATCTCGTCAATAAGAGTTGCACATCTTTATGAACTTAAGCTTCCAGAAACTTCTTCTCCCAGCATGTTGTAAACGTCTACTCCTGGGGCACGGGGTTTCAAAAGTCTTCACTCCTGTTTCAGTGGTTAAAAAACTCAAGAAGTCTTAAATAGTAAAATCCATGCTCAATAACAATAAAGAGTAGTTTTGTCTAACATGAATATTCCCAGAAAGTTTTAGCTCTGTATAGTCATGTTTTATTTACTAAAATAAAACATGACTGAATAAACTTGGAAATGTAAATTGAATGGCTAAAATAAAAAAATAAATTGAAGCGGGTCGGAAATTTAGCTCACTGGCGCTGCATCTGGCCAATAAGTGCAAGGTCCTGAGTTGGATCTCCAGTACCAAAAATATAAACAGAAAAAAAAAAAAAAAAAAAGAAAATGGAAGCATTTAAATGTTTCTAAATTTCAGGAAGTTCCCCAGAGGAATGATAATAATTATAAGAAACTTTTTATTAATATGTCAGGTGTGTATTAGCAATAAGGAAAAGGGGGTATCTATATGAAAACTTAGTTTGCATTTTTATTTTTAAGTAGTTTGTTTTAACAGTGTTTGTAGTAAACTTTTGATGGGCATGATGAGTTTAGGTAATATTTTTCTTTAAATTCCCCAAATTGTATTGCTGAATGTGGTTTATAAACTGTTCAGGATATAAAATACCAAACCATGGGCTTACAGATCCAGAAGAAATAACTAAATAGTCCATGGGCTAGTTTATTTCTAGAATAAGAAGAAACAAGGAGGTCAATTTAATGGACTGGAACAAAGAATCTTGAAAATGCAAAAGACCAGGGGGATTATTTAATTCATCATTTGCATTTTATAAATATAGAAATAATGGTTGGGCAGAAATGTGGTGAGGCTAGCTCTGAGCTCACTATGTAGCCCAGGCAAGTCCTGAACTCAGCAATCCTCCTGTCTCTGCTTCCCGAGTGCTGGGATTACAGTCATGAGCCACCACGCCCAGCACTGTAGTATGTGGTGTTGATTGCTGGTGAGCGTGATTCACCACGCCCAGCACTGTATGTGGTTACTGGGATTGAACTCAGGACCTTGCGCTTGCAAGGCAGGCGCCGGAACCAATGAGCTAAATCTCTGGCCCTCTTTTTCTGTTTTTAACACAGTATTTTTGAGATACATAGATTGAATATTTTGTATAGTACATGTTATTTGCTTTTCTATTCTCCTATGGATGATATTAAGAGTTGTGCTGTGTCTCTCTCAAAAGTTCATGAATTGAAACCTTGAAATATCCAAATTCAATTACAGTGCGCCTGCCTGACCAGCAGTGGGCGCTGCCTGCAGGAAAGAATGCAGTGTGCCTGCCTGGCCAGAGGGGTTGCTGTGTGCAGCAGTGAATGCAGCACATCTGCTTGGACAGCAGGGTGCACTGCCTGCAGAAAAGAAAGAATGCGCCTGCCTGGACAGCAGAGGGCAGTGTATGTAGGAAGAAAGAGTGCAGTGCACCTGCCTGGCCAGCAGGTGGCGATACCTGGAGTAAAGAAAGAATGCAGTGCACCTGAATGGCCAGCAGGGGCGCTGCCTTCAGGAAAGAATGCGGTGCACCTGCCTGGACTGCAGGGGCAGCTGCCTGCAAGAAAGAATGTAGTTGGCCTGCCTGGCCAGCACGGGGTGCAGCCTGCATGAAAAATGCAGTGTGACTTCCTGTCAGCAGGTAGAGCTACATGCAGGAAAAAGTGCAGTGCACTTTTCTGGCCACCAGGGGGCGCTGCCTGCAATAAAGAGTGCAGTGAGCCAGCCTGTCCAGCAGAGGGCGGTGCCTGCAAGAAAGAAAGAATTCAGTGTACCTCCATGGCTAACAGGCTGCACTGCCTGCAGGAAAGAATGCCGTGCAACTGCCTGGCCAGCAAGGGATGCTGCCTGCAGTAAAGAAAGAATGCAGTGTGCCTGCCTGTTCAGCACAGGGCCGTGCTTTTAGGAAAGAGAGAATGCAGTGCACATGCCTGCAAAGCAGGGGAGGCTGCCAGCAGGAAGGAATGCAGTGCTCCTGCCTGGCCAGCAGTGGTAGCTCCCTGCAGGCAAGAAAGTATGCAGTGCACCTGCCTAGCTAGCATGTTGCCCTGCCTGGAGGAAAGAAACAATGCAGTCCACCTGCCTGGCCAGCAGGGGGTTGTGCTTTTAGGAAAGAGAGAATGCAGTGCACCTGCCTGGAAAGCAGGGGGCACGGCCTGCATGAAAGAATGAATTGCACCTGCCTGTTCAGCAGAGGATGCTGCCAACCAGAAAGAATGCAGTGCTCCTGCCTGGCCAACAGGGGTCACTCCCTGCAGGCAAGAAAAAATGCAGTGTGCATGCCTGGACAGGAGGGAGTGCTGTCTACAGGAAAGTATGCAGTACACCTGCCTGGCCAGCAGGGGTTGTTGCCTGAAAGGGAGAATGCATTGAACGTGCCTGGCCAGCAGGAAAGACAGGCTGCAGTGTGTCTGCCTGGCCAGCAGGGGGGCGCTGCCTGCAAGAAAGAATGCAGTGCACCTGCCTGAACAGCAAGGGGCGCTGCCTGCAGAACACAAAGAATGCCGTGTGACTTCCTGGACAGTAGGGGGTGCTGCATGCAGTGAAAATGCAGTGCACATTTCTGGCCAGCAAGGTGCGCAGCCTGCAGGAAAGAATGCAATGTGCCTGCCTGGTCAGGAGGGGGCGCTGCCTGCAGGAAAGAAAAAATACAGTGGGGCCTGCCTGGTCACCAGGGTCGCTGCCTTGTAAAAAGAATGCAGTGCCCCTGCCTGGGCAGTAGGTGGCACTGCCTTCACGAAAGAAAGAATGCAGTGTGCCTGCCCCGCCACCAAGGGGTGCTGCCTGCAAAAAATGCAGTGAGCCAGCTTGGCCAGCAGGGGCCTTTGCCTGCAGGAATGAAAGAATTCAGTGTACCTCCATGGCCAGCAGGCGCTGTTGCCTGCAGGAAAAAATTCTGTGTCCCTGCCTGGCCAGCAAGGGGGACTGCCTTCAGGAAAGAAAGAATACAGTGCTCCTTTCTATTCAGCAGGGGGCCATGCTTTTAGGAAAGAAAGAATGCAATGTGCCTGCCTGGAAAGCAGGGGATGCTGCCTGTATGGAAAAGTGCATTGTGCCTGCCTCGCCAGCAGGGGAGGCTGCCAGCAGGAAAGAAAAATGAAGTGAGCCTGCCTGGCCACCAGGGGGCGCTAGCTGAAGGAAAGAAATGATGCTGTGTGTCTGCCTGGCCAGCAGAGGGCGCTGCCTGATTAAAGAAAGAATGAAGTGCACCTACCTGACCAACACGGGAACTATCTGCAGGAAAGAAAGAATGCAGTGCCCCTGCCTGGCCAGTAGAGGGCTCTGCGTGCAGCAATGAATGCAGTGCACCTGCATGGACAGCAGAGTCTGCTGTCTGCAGGAAAGAAAGAATGCAATGAGCCTGCCTGGCCAGCAGGGAGTGCTGCCTGCAGGAAAGAAACCATGCAGCGCCCCTGCCTGTCCCGCCGGGGCCTTGCATGCAGAAAGGAAAGAATGCAGTGTGCCTGCCTGGGCAGCAGGTGGCTGCCTGCATTAAAGAAAGAATGCAGTGCTCCTCCCTGGCCAGCAAGCGAAACGTCTGCAGGAAAAAAATAATGCAGTGCGCCTGCCTGGCCAGCAGGTGTCGCTCCCAGCAGGCAAGAAAGAATGCAGGGCGCCTTCCTGGCCAGCCGGGGGCACTGCCTGCATGAAAGTATGCAGTGTGCCTGCCTGGTCAGCAAGGGGTGCTGCCAGCAGGAAAGACAGAATGCAGTGCAATTGCCTGTCCCATAGGCTGCTGTGCTTTCAGGAATGAAAGAATGCAGTGTGCCTGCCTGGACAGCAGGTGGCCCTACCTCCAACAAAGAATGCAGTGCGCCTGCCAAGCCACCAGTGGGCACTGCCTGCATTAAAGAATGCAGTGATCCTGCCTGGCCAGCAGCTGCGCTGCCAACAGGAAGAAAGAATTTAGTGCGCCTACCTGTCCGGCACAGGGTGCTGCCTGCAAGAAAGAATGCAGTGCATCTTCCTGGCCAGCAGGGGGAGCTGCCTGCAGAAAATAATGCATTGCGCCTGTCTTGCCAGCAGGCGGCGCTGCCTGCAGGAAAAATGCAGTGCGCCTGCCTGGCCAGCAAAGGGCGCTGTCTGAAAGAAAGTATGCAGTGCGCCTGCCTGGCCAGCAGGTGGTGTTGGCTGCAGGAGAGAAAGTAGTGTGCCTGCCTGGGCAGGAGGGGGTGCTGCCTGCAGAAAAGAATGCAATGCGCCTGCCTGGAGAGCACGGGGTACTGCCTGCAGGAAAGAAAGAATGCAGTGCGTCTGCCTGGCAAGCAGGGGGAATTGTCAGCAGGAAAAAAATGAATGCAGTATGCCTGCCTTGCCAGGAGGGGGCGCTGCCTGCAATTTAAAAAATACAGTACACCTGCCTCACCAGCAGGGCACGCTGCTGTCATGAAATAATGCAGTGTGTCTGTCTGACCATCAGGAGTCGCTGCCTGCAGGAAAGAATGCAGTGCGCCTGCCCGGCCAGCAGTGGTCCGTGCTTTTATGAAAGAAAAAATGCCAGAGTCATTTTCCCATTGACTAGGATACCCAATATGCTCTGTGACGATGTGGGATTATGTACTCTGAATCCTCAGAGTCATTTTCCCATGAACTACCACACCAACAAGTCTGTGCGAGGTCGCAGACCTACTTACCCAATGTCCTCAGAGTCATTTTCCCATGGACTACAATACCCAACATCTTCTGCGGTGACACGGGACTACGTACTCAGAATCCTCAGAGTCATTTTCCCATGGACTACCACACCCACAATTCTGTGCGAGGTCGCAGGCCTATTTACCCAATGTCCTTAGAGTCATTTTCCCATGGACTACGATACCCAACATCTTCTGCGGTGACACGGGACTACGTACCCAAAATCCTCAGAGTCATTTTCCCATGGACTACTACACCCACAATTCTGTGCGAGATCGCAGGACCACTTATCCAATATCCTCAGAATCATTTTCCATAGGGACTATGATAAACAAAAGTCCTCTCTGAGGAAACGGGACTATGTACCCAGAATGCTCAGAGCCATTTTCCCATGGACTACCATACCCAGTATCCTCTGTGACGATGCGTGACCACATACCCAGAATCCTCAGTCTTTTTCCAATGAACTACGATACCCAAAATTCTCTGTGACGACGCGGGACTACATACCCAGAATTCTCAGTCATTTTTCTCATTGGACTACGATACCCAATATCCTCTGTGACGACGCGGGACTGTGTACCCAGAATCCTCAGAGTAATTTTCCCATGGAATTTTGGGAATGCTTACCCCACTATGGTAGTTAACCTGAAGACTGTCACAGTCTCATAATCTACAATGAGCGGAATCGTCGACGTGGCTACAGACTTCGATACCCAGAATCCTTCCCACATTGACTGTCATACCCAGAATCCTCAGCGTTCTTCTTCAATATTTACAACACCCCTACAAGAGTCCCTGTGGCAGCCTGACTAGGATGCCTAGAACCCAGATTTGTTCCCATTACCAAAGACTATATTATCCAGAATCCTTGCTGGGCCTTCAAGGGAAGACTATTATACCCAAGACTTGGAGCAATGTCTTTAAAAAGACTCTGATAACCTGACTCTTCCAAGGACTATCTGCCCAGGATTCTGGGTGTCCCCTTCTCCCCCCAAACCAGGGCTATGATACACAATCTTCCGTGTGCTCCTCAAAGGCTGTGATGGGCATGATCTGTGTTGTATTATACCAGAAGCCCAGAAGCCTCAGTAAACTCCAGGAATCCACTGCCCAGGAACTGAATACAGGCGTCCACCCAAGTGTGCACTATCAGTCCTCCCTCAGATCTGTTATGAGTCCAAAATTCAAACTCTGGTTTCTTTATTTTTAGGAATTTATGAGTATGTTGGGAAATTTTGCTGTTTCAGTGATACAGTGTGTTTTTGGACTTTGTTTTTTTCTATGCAAAACTTAATTTATAGTTAATTTTATCTTATTTTTAATGTATTTTGAGTCAAGCTCTCACTCTGTAATTTAGTCTGGCCTTGGAGGCAGCAATCCTCCTGCCTCAGCCTCCTAAATGTTGGGATTACAGGCATGTGGCACCCCCCCCCCCACAGCCTTCTGTTTCATTTTTAAATTCTGTGTTTTGAGTCACAGTTGATACGTTTCCTTAGTACTTTTTTTGTAGAGATATTGTGACTTAGTTTACATCTCAGTACTTCTCCAGTTATAGAACAGTAATACAAATCTAGTTTTATCTTTTTCCTAGTTTATGTCAATTTCTTAAACCACTCTTTACGATTTTAATTACTGCCTTATATAAAATGTAATAAAGTATATAACACAGCATATTTCATTTATTTTTAACAATTTCTAGACTATATTTTTCTTTTCTGTTCTATAGAGTTTGTTTTCCTTTTATGTTAATTTATGTAATTGTGCTCCACCAACACCATCATAATCTTTTAATCATAGAAGGCTTATACTTTTCTGGTATCTTTTAGAGATAACCAAAGCACATTAACATTATTTTCAGCATTTCACTAGTTATGCCTGCTATTTTAATAAGTGAACTGCTATGGCTTTAATTTTCACATCAGAACAAATATTGGAGTTTAATCCCCTTTGTGATACATTATCTAGGCAGTTTCAGTAGAAACTAGGAGGTGATTAGGTCGTGAAGGGACTAATCCAGTCCTAGATCAGTGGCTTTTTGGGTCATGAATTAGGAGTATCTCTAAAAAGCCATTTGGCTCAGGCTCTGCATGCACCTCTGTCCTTACTACTTGGCCTGGGGATCCTGCAGGGTCCTCATAGACAAAAGGCCCTTGACCAGCTGAGCCTCCTTGATCTTGCACTTCCAGAACCTGAGATAAACAAATCTTTTGTCATTACAAATTTCCAGTATGTGATATTCAGCAGTAGTAAGAGAAACAGTAAGACAGGAATTCACATCTCTGCCTCTGGAGGAAAATTAAATTGATTTTTTGATAGAACTACACTGAAATTATATATTTGTGGCAATTGACATTAATTTTATCTTTTTATATGTAAGACATTCATTTTATTTGTTGAATTTTGTGTGTATGATGAGAGAAAAAGCATCGTTAGAAAGATTTCAGTACTATTTCTATATAAAGAGTAAGAGTTACTTTCACAATATCAAATCCCTGAGAACAATATTTTTTTAAAAAGGAAAAGGTTGGATCATGTGGAGGTATCATGATTACTTACTATAATGACCCTGTAATTATTATTACCCTGACTTTAAAGGAGAGAAATTGAAGTTTAGAGATACTAAATTACCTAGTTAAGAGGTGACAGAGACCAAATTCAAAGGCACATGTGTCTGAACCTCCACGTGGTGAGAATGTTGAGTGTTCAGACCTGTTAAATGAAGAAAGGGAAGGAGAGAGGAAAGTCACGCAGATCTGGGACATGTTTAGAGTTTAAATGTAAAGCAAATAAGCATAACATAAAATGTACATTAGATGACTGAGATATGTTCATGAAATAGACAACATAAACAAAAATGCCCTCTCTTGTGACATATTCAGGTGGCAGCTGAATTACTATGAATTAAGGAGTTTTAGAAGATATTTCTATGTTAAAGGAGATGTTTATAAGGTCAAACTAGAGCCCATCCAACTTGGGTTTCATATATATTTTATTAGGACCAGTGTTCTGATTTTTTCTTTTTTTGAGACAGGGTCTTGCTTTGCAGTTCAGGCTGGCACTGAGCGCACTGTGTAGCCCAGGCAGGCCTCGAACTCAGCAATCCTCCTGCCTCTGCCTCCCGAGTGCTGGGATGACAGGCACTGTGGTGTGTGGAACTGACTGCTGGTGGGCGTGAGTCTCCACGCCCAGGGTTGTATGTGGTTAGTAGGGTCCAGCCAGGGACCTTGTGCTCGGGAGGCACCTGAACCACTGAGCTAAATCTCCGGCCCCGTGTTCTGATTTTTAATGAAAGTTCCAAATGATGTTCTAGGAACAGAATCTTTTATTTCCTTCTTTTGACGTTGTCTTTCCCTCAGCAGCAATCCTTCCCAGAAATACACGAATAAAGTAGCAATCAGACAGGGTTTAACAATGGTGAAAGTGAATAAATCACAAGATAAATTAGTTTACCACAATAAATTGGCAAAAATCATGGATATATATGCAGTCCCACATGTTTGTAGAATATCCTTTAATAATCAAGAGCTATACAATTAGTGATATCTTTGGAGTGCTGTGCTTGAATATTATGACACTTTTATTAAAGGTACACCCAAGGTAAATACTAGGAGTATATTAAGTAAGTAGAACAGGTTCAGGGATTTATAGTGTTGATGAAGTAGTCCATTTTCTCTCTGAGACTCATAGCTGGAATAAGTTTGAGATATCAATCCTCAAGTATCTGAGCAGTGTAGCTATGAATTACAGAGCTCTTACGAGCACGGATTTGGGAGCTACTTATCGTCCAAGTACACAGCGCTAATTTCAAGCCTCATTGGGCACAAACCTCATGAATAAAGTTTGGGATGGAGAATGGAAATACCATTTGTTCATTCTTCAACTATTTCTTGGAACATGTTTTTTGTTTTGTTTTGTTTTGTTGTACCAGAGGTGGAGCTCAGGACCTAGCACTTGCCAGGCGGGGGCAGCACCACTGAGCCAGAAGATACCAAACACACAGGATGCCCTGAAAGCCATCGAATAAGGAAATTTATAGCAGTGAATTCTTGTATCAGGAAAACAGAGCGGGTTTAAGTGAACAACCTAATGTTGAATCTCCAGCTTCAAGAAAAAAGAACAAGCCAAGCCTAATGCTCATATGGGGGATGAAATTATAAAACTCAAAGCAGAAAATAATACAGTGAAGGTTTAAAAAAAATACAGAGGCTGGGGATTTAGCTTAGTGGTTCTGGCATCTGCCTTGCAAGTGCAAGGTCCCAAGTTTGATCCCCACTACCAAATACCCAGGCATGGTGCAATGCCAGGCATGGTGGCTCATGCCTGTAATCCCAGCATTTGAGAGGCAGAGGCAGGAGGATTCCTCAGAGTTCAAGGCTAGCCTGCGCTACATTGTGAGCTCAGGGCCAGTATGAACTACAAAGCGAGACCGTGTCTCAAAACTAAATAAATAAGTACAGACTGGGGATTTAGCTTAGTGGTTCTGGCATCTGCCCTGCAAGGGCAAGGACCCCAGTTCCATCCCAGGGACCACAATGCCGGGCATGGTGGCTCACACCTGTAATCTCAACACTCGGGAGGCAGAGACGGGAGGATCGCTGTGAGTTTGAGGCTAGACTGGTCTACACAGTGAGTTCAGGGCCAGCCTGGACTAGAAAGCAAATAAATAAATGAAGGAAGGAAGAGAGGAGGGAAGGAAGGAAGGAAGGAAAGAAGAAAAAATACTCTTTCCTAAGAAGTATCACCACTAGGCCTACATTATAGGAAATGATTAAGGGAATCTATCAACTAGAAAAAAAAAGGTTTGTAATTATCAATGAAAACAGAGGAAAGCATAAAACTCACTACGGTGGAAGAAAATTCATAGTCAAACTATACTCATGATATCTATAGTAAATAAATCTTCCAAGTCTCTTGAGTGAAGATTAAAATTCAAAATGGTAAAACATCACTAGCAGCTAGCCACGTGTGGAGACACACTGAGGCAGAAGGGAGGGCTGCCGAACTCAGCAATCTGGAACACGTACTAAGATCCCTTTCTCAAAAAATTTCTACAGCTCTAATGAGTTCTTAAGGAATATATAGTATAAGATGATACAAACTGTCAAAGCAAAAGTGTCAATTTGGGGTGAGGAGGATGAAAGTCTAGACTATTTTATGTGACTAAGCTGTAAGCAGCGTGAAGATGCAAGCCCCAGTGCTTAATAACTATAGTAGATGCAGAGCTGAGTAAGAAAAAGGAATGGTAGCTTATCACTGCAGAAAAAACCGAACCACAAAGGTAACCGGGGGAGAAAGGAGCAGAGGCTTCACTGGGCGAGCAGAACCCAATGCCATCGAAGGTGGTGTCGCGGCTTCTCGGACGCCCCCTGCTGCCTCCAGCCTGTTCCTGCCCCTGCTGGCAGCAGCTCCGAGCGCTCTCGGGTCTTCAGGTGTTGCGGCTCCCTCTGTCCCGAACGGCCTCCAAGCCTCTCGGGGTCATTTGGGCTGTAAGGAGGAGCCAGTTTTAGTGATTAAGGTGGATGAGGACGTATCGTATTATTCTTACGTTCTGTGGAATGGCAATCAACAGCGGCTGTATTTTTTGGCACGTTTCATAAAGACACTCACAAGCATTCCAGAGATCCTCAAGAAAATGTTAAGAACGATGGCATAAGTGTGTCTGAAGTGAGGGGAGAAGATGGCACTTTGGTTCACGAGCACATTTCTTTACGAGCACCTTGGTTCACACACAGAGGTGTTTGGCAAAATTTTGTTTCTGTTGGCAAACTCTGGATTGGGTAACAGATAGGACCGCGGGCACCTTTCCCACACAAACATAAGTCTTTCCCCAAATCATAGAGTAAATTAACTTCATGAACTGAGACACCACTATGTTTTGAGAGGAATTAAATGTATCTTTTAATGTAGTAAACTTTAAAAATTTAAACATTTACCATCCTTTGATCATCCCTTACAAATTAATCTTTCCACCGAAAGACATAGTGTGAATGAATGGATGAAAAAGCAAGTTTTCACTTTCTGTTTTCCATTAAGAGATCTGTTTTAGTGTTAAGGACACACTAGACCGAAAGTGAAGGAGAAGAAGAAGATATTCCATGCAAATAGTAATCAAAACAGAGCCAGGGTGGCAATACTTACCTCCAATAAAACAGATCTGGAAACTGTTACAAAACCTGCTGAAACCATTCACTGTGGAGCCAAAGAAAGTCAATTATGTGGTGACGGTGGGGTGTATCTAATAGATCCAACAGGACACAATAATTGGAAGTATATGTGCACCCAACAGCTAAATATATAAATCAATTATTAATGGACATGAAAAATAAATAGCAATGCAATATTAGAGAATCTAATGCTGCACTTTCAACAGTGAATAGATAGATCAGACAGAAATTAATAAGAAAATACTAGAATTGAACTGAGTTTAAATCAGATGAGCCTAACAGACATATATAGAACTTTTTTCCAACAGCAGGACACACATTCTTCTTTAGTGTACATAGAACATTTTCCAAATGAACCCCCCAAAATGAATAGATCCAAGAATATTAAAATATCTCGTATTATTTCTGACCAAGTTAAATGAAACTAGAAATCAATAACAAAAAAAGTCTTAGAAAAGTATCAAATACGTGGAAATTAAATATCCCTCTTAAGAACTAATAAGACTCTAGGGTGAGAAACTGAAGGTGTAAAAGAGTTTCAAAATGTATGCTAGCTCGGGAGGCAGAGACAGGAGGATTGCTGAGTTCGCGGCGGCTTGCCTGGGCTACATAGTGAGCTCAGGGCCAGCCTGAACTACAAAGTGAGACCCTGTCTCAAAAGCCAAAAAAAACAAAACAAAACAAAACAATGCTAGGTATTTCAAAAAAGAAAATGTTCAAAGGGAAGGAGAGTAGGGGAAAGTAAAGAGGGGAGAAAAAAAATTATGGTTAAAAAGAAAGGAAACAGGGCTGGACATTTAGCTCAGTGGTTCCAGTGCCTGCCTCGAAAGCACAAGATCCCAAATTCAATCCCCAGTACCACATACAACAATGCCAGGCATGGTGGCTCACGCCTGTCATCCCAGCACTTGGGAGGCAGAGACAGGAGGATTGCTGAGTTTGAGGCTTGCCTGGGCTACGTAGTGAGCTCAGAGCCAGCCTGAACTACAAGGTGAGATCCTGTCTCAAAAAAAAAAAAAAAAAAGAAGGAAACAAAGCTTATGTATATAGAGGTTGGGGGTTGTGAGGAGGCTAGGGGGAATAGGAAAAAATGAGAATCAATATGTGTCATGTGCAGCTACAAATTCCCACTGTTGAATGTGATCATAATGTATGTATAAAATGTATTAATAAAATCAATTTTACAAAAGAACTAATGAGTCACAGAAGAAATAAAAAGAGATATTTATAAATTCCTTGAGACAAAAGACAATGCAAATAACATCAAAACCAATGCTATGCAATAAAAGCAGCTCTAGGAATCAGATTTAAAGACATTAAAATACAAATAAAAAGGTTTGACAAAAATAACTTTATGCCTCTTTGAGCTTTAAAAAGAATGAAATCCAAAAATAGCATTAAAATGAAATAATAAAAACCACAACAGAAATTATTTCTATTTGGAAAAAAATCAAGAGTTGCTTCTTTTCTTTTCTTTTTTCTTTCTTTTTTTTTTTTTTTTTTTTTTTTGAGACAGGGTCTCACTTTGTAGTTCAGGCTTGTCCTGAACTCACTATGTAGCCCAGGCAAGCCTTGAACTCAGCAATCCTCCTGCCTCTGCCTCCCAAGTGCTGGGATTATAGGCGTAAGCCATTTTTATTCTAGTTTAGTACATGGTGAGAGATGTGGGTTTAGTTTTAGTCTTCAGCATGTAGAAATTGGCCAGTATTTCTGATAAACACTGATGCAGGGCCAGGGATTTAGCTCAGTGGTTCCACTACCTGTCTGGCAAGCACAAGGTCCCAAATTCAATCCCCAGCAACCAAACACCACAATGCCAGGCATGATATCTATAATCCCAGCACTCGGGAGGCAGAGGCAGGAGGATTGCTGAGTTCGAGGCTTGCCTGGGCTCCATAGTGAGCTCAGGGCCAGCCTGAACTATAAAGCGAGACCCTGTCTCAAAAAAAAAAAAAAAAAAAAAGAACATGTTTTAGAAAAATTTTTAAAAATTCGCATTTCCTTTCATATGGCAACTTTGTTTTAAAATACATTTTCAAGTCCTAACTGTGGTGGTGTGCACTTGTATATGAACATTACTGCACTGTTATTTAGCAATGTAACTTTTCACAATAAGGAACTGATGTATACATACTGTGTAATCCAGTGCAGGGAGTTAAAAGTCTATCACTGAGAAAGGTAAAACTAATGTATAATAAATTGTTCACAGTGCCTTTTCTGTGATTAAAAAGCAAGTTGAAAGCTACAAAGAGTGTAATAGCATTTTAGTAAACATCCATAGAAAAAAATATGTCAATAAAGAAATTCCCCAAATATTTTCATAATCATGTTTGAGAGATAAAATTGTAGGTAATTTTTTCCTCCACATTTCTGTGCTTTTCAAATTTCGCACTTTGCACAGTGATATACTTTTTATATCGCAGAATAACATTACAATTTACGATAATAATATTTTTGGGTGAAGCACTCAAAAGCCAAGGAGTCCCCAAGCCTCCAATGAAAGTAAACCAGCTGGAAGGTGGTGGGAACCGGGGGAAGGGAACGTCACTAGAACCTTCGCATGAGATTCTAGTCTCCTGTGAGTCGACGGCACACGGCGAAATAATAATTAATAAGCAGGCAGAAATGAGGTTCAGAGAGGCTGAGTTTGGGCCTGATCCGTGCTACTCTGGGTAGCAAAAGACCCCAGGCCCAGCCCACCACACCTTCATTCAGCGCCTCTAGAGTAACTGAATGTAGCAGGCCCGTGGGCAGGGCAGACACCTCCCGCAGTCCTGGAGACATTAAGCAGGTGAAGATCCCGCTGGGCGGGGCAGATGCCCAAAATGGAGTAGTTCCGCCTTGAAGCCTCACAGCAGGGGGGACCCCGGAGCCTTTGGTGTCAGCAGAGGGGAGGGCGAGTTGAGTCCAGAGTCGTCCGCACCAGGAAGGCCTGATCAAATTTGACCTTCCAATTATTTCTCCCCAAACATGCTCCCAACGAAGGCAGTGACCAGAAAAAGCCTCCAAAGAAGCTCGCAGATTAAAACCTGGGTTGAGCTTGAGAACAGAACTAAATCAGAAACACTCAGATACCAGTTTCTCTTACATGAGCGGCCCAAAATATAAACAGTGGGGAAAAGGTAGATAACAGAAGAGACATCTTCGTGGAAGGCGAGGCGACCAAGAGGGAGCAAAAGCGGGAGACGAGGGCTGAGAAAGGGAACTGAGGCAGCCACGGACCGACTCCACGCAGGGCGCGGAGACATGTACATCTGCATGTTGTGATAAAAAAGTCAATTCTACTGAACTGTGAGGGGGGAAAAAGCCAGTATTGCCCTGACCCTGACAATAGAAAGGGCTCATCGAGAGGGCAGACAGCGGGCGTGGAGCACAGGCCTCCGGAACCAGGAACTGCCGGCCCGCGGGTTCCCTCGGTCACCAGCCAAAGGTCGGCGGGATCCGCGAGGACGCGTCACCGGACAGCGGGGCGTCTCGGCGCCCGAGCCTGTGTCTGCGCCCGCTCTCCGTGAAAATCGGAACCTCCTTGGTGCCCTTTCCAAACGGGAGGGATCGAGGAACAGCCCGGTGCCCCGGCCCCGTTCGGTAGATGACGCCCCGGTCGTGGCCTCGGTCTCCCGCTGCGCGCGGCCGGCCGGCTCCCTCTGCGGAGCCCCAGGGCCCGGCCTTCGCGGGGCGGCCCGAGGGCGGGGAGCGCTCCCCGGCCCTCCCCGGCCCTGCCCGGCCCTCCCCGGCCCTCCCCGGCCCCGCCGGCCCTCCCCGGCCCTCCCCGGCCCTCCCCGGCCCCGCCGGCGCCTCCCCGGCCCTCCCCGGCCCTCCCCGGCCCTCCCCGGCCCTCCCCAGCCCCGCCGGCGCCTCCCCGGCCCTCCCCGGCCCTCCCCGGCCCTCCCCGGCCCCGCCGGCGCCTCCCGGCCGCGCAGTGCGCCAGGCGGAGGTGGACTCGCCGGGGCGGCCGGGCCAGAGCCGGCCCCGTTTCCGGAGGCTGCAGGGGCGCAGGTGCAGGGCGCCGCGTTCCTTCGGTCTCCCCGGAATCCCGGCCTCGCCGGTAAGCCCTGGGCAGGGGAGGACGGTGACGGGCGGCCCAGAGGCTTGCTTTCCCCGGGGGAACGCGTGGTTCGGGAATCCCTCACCAGGGACTGGGACTCGAACAGGACGCCTCCGCCCTGAGTGCTTTATGGTCACAGTGCGGGGTTCACCGGAGCTGGAGGGTCCTTTTCAGGGTTCAGCTAAATTCGTATTGGCGTCTACAGAGCAGCAGGGAACACTCCCCGAGCGTTTGAAAAGAATTCTGGATAGACTTTAAGACCTCACCAAACAATAAAATAATCATAAATAATTAAGATTTATGTGTTAAGAAAAACGAATTTCAAAGCAGAAAATCTTGGGTTCAAACCCTGTCTCTGACACTTACCACACTTTTGCAAGTTGGAAGTTGCTTAAATTACACAAGACTCAAAGTCTGCTGTCTCTAAACCAGGCGACGTGCCGTGATCTGCCTCACAGGGCTTTCGCGCTCCCTAAGTGCTGCCCGTCACGCATCAGGATTGAGAAACGACCGAGGGCCGATCAGCCGCATGAGCTGAGCGAGGCAGAGGCGACGTGCTGGGTCTGGACGGTTCACAGACGGTGAGCCCAGAGCGCGGCAGGTGGGCAGGGATAAAGCTCCCGGGCTTTTCGCCACTTTTCAGATACGAAGAGTAAGCCTATTGAATTCTTTTAAAATGGTCCTGACTTTTGTCTGTGTACAAGACACGTATAAGAGTAGTACTTATATTTTGGCAGTCATTTCCTCCTAATCTTAAATTATAGGGAAGTGGCCTTATTTTGTGTTTTTTTTTAAATGGCCATTTTTTGAATGTTGCTTAGTTTTATTGGTGTTGCTACCTTTGAGTACAAGACAGTTTAGTATCTGTGACTAGTAATTTCCATTTATAACATTTTTGGTTTTAATTTTATTAATATATTTAAATATTACAACTGATCCTAACAACATCATTACTTCAGTTGTTTTTTTTTTTCAGATTGTAGAACTGAAGTTCTGAAATATATTTATATTAGATATTGCTTGGAGAATTATGGAAAAATTCTGAAGGCAAATAACTGAACTTTACGGTGTTACTGTACACTGGGATTGAACCGGCATGATTAGATAAAACTTATAAAATAATCAGATTGATTTAGAATGAATTAGAACACGATATTTTTAAAGAGGAAATACATTTTTATGCTGTATATATAATGGTGAACTTAAATCATTTGATTTTATGTTTTAATAACTGTTTATATAAAGAACAGTAGCCGCCAAATAAAATTTATCTGTAGGTGGAGAATTGAGGGACTTAGCTCAGTGTTTCTGGTAACTGCCTGGCAAGCACAAGGTTCCAAGTTCAATTTCTGGTACCACTTATCTCAGTGCTGGGCATCGTGGCTCACGCCTGTAATGCCAGCACTCCAGAGGCAGAGGCAGGAGGATTGCTGTGAGTTTGAGGATGGCCTGGGCTACACAGTGAGTTCAGGGACAGCCTAAACTACAAAGAGAGACCCTGTCTTTAAAAAAAATACATTGAGATTAAGTGTTTAACCACTTACCCTATTTAACCAGAACTGTGTGCAAATCTTCCTAAAGTTTGCTGTGGTTTACATGTAAGACTTTCTTCTATCTCTGATGAATATAACACTTTACAACAAGTTATTAAATGTTTTGGATCAAAGGGAACTAGCCAACAATGACCCAGAAAAAGTTCACTTTTTCAGTTATATTCAGAATATATATGCATTGCATGTCTTTTGAACATGTGATTAAAAGTTTTATGCCTGACCTTGGTTTTAATCCTAAAATAAGAAGCATCTTTTAATTGAAAAGGAACCTAATGTTAACAGCTCATTTACTTGTGCAGATTCATTACTTACACTCTAGGTGGAGAATTTAGGGTTGCTGCAATACAAAGACTTCATGTAAAAGTAGAGATTTTTAAAAAATATTCAGGTATAGACCATTCAAAAAACTCTGAGAAAGCACTTCTGAACATTCTCTCTTTGCACTAAAAGTCTAAGTTTAGGGAACTATTCTGCTGTAAAAATTTTACTATAATTAATTATCAACTATTGTGGGAGTGATCTCATCACTTCCATGATACAGTCCTAAATACCAGACTGGCTAATGCTGGTTGTAGAACATGGAGATGTCTCCTCTTTAAGTCATGAGGATATTATCTTAGAAGCTTAGAGGCTTAAAGGAAAACTTTCTGCATCATCATCCAGAACCTAAAAGAAAAGGCACTGATTCTTTGTACAACCAATATAGGAACAGGAAAAATAAATTATGTGAGGTCAACTTTTTAAATTTCTTCCTGGGAACTCAGCTGAGGCAAGAACCCTTGAGAACTCCACTCCACTAAAGGCTGAGGAAGATACCCTTGCCAGCTGAGCAGCTCCTTCCCAGACTAAGTATGGCGAAATGCCTTGAGTTGTTAAGTAGCTTGATCTCACTTTGCTTCTCTGTCTGCTCCTGTTTTCCTCTCTCCCTTGCTGCACTCAAATGAAATACACTGCATTAGTAGTACAATCTGAGTACTAGAGACTTAATGTTTTAAATGAAATTCTACTTGAAATTATACTCATTGTATGTTCAGATACAGGTCTGGTTGTTCTGTTTAATACCGTCTTAAATTCAGGAATTGAAATACATTTTTACTTGTACCTCAAGACAAAAATTCCTAATGCAACCAGTATCACTTTACAAGGTGGTAGTTTTTATACCCCAACTTTCAATTTAGTAAAGCATGCTACTTGGAAAAAATATGGGGCCTAATGTTCCTCAGAAGCAATTCTCCCTTTAACTGTTTTCTTTCTTTTAAAAACTACATTGGGGGCCGGAGATTTAGCTCAGTGTTTCCAGCGCCTGCCTAGCAAGTGCAAGGTCCCTGGTTCAATCTTCGGTAACCATATACAACAATATCAGGCATGGTGGCTCACTGACAATCAGTACCACACACCAAAAAATGCTGGGTTTGGTGGCCCATGCCTGTATTACCAGCACTTGGGAGGCAGAGGCAGGAGGATTGCTGAGTTCCAGGATTGCCTGGACTACATAGTGAGCTCAGGGCCATCCTGATCTACAAAGCGAGACCCTGTCTCAAAAAAAACCAAAACAAAACAAAACTAGATTGAAATGGAATTATTGATGGTGTGTACCTGTCTCTCATTTCTCCAAGTGACATAGCTGCTCATGGGTCTGCTCTTGTATATTCTAGAGTTCCAACTCACAGCTATAAGAAAACAACTTGAATGCATATTTGTTACTTTACATTGTTTCTTCAAACTATAGCAATATTTTCTTTAAAAGAAACTCCATGTCTACAATCTCTGATATACTCTTACCTTATGCACTCTCTTTTCTGGTATTTCTTTAGTTTAGTTATATGTACTCAGGGTATGTTTGTGATATAAAATATGTTCCTTGTGTCTGACTCAGAATAATGCATAGAAGATCAAAATCACTCATGCTGCTGGGCGCGGTGGCTCACGCCTGCAGTCCAAACTCTCGGGAAGTTGAGGCAGGATGATCTTGAGTTTGAGGCCAGCCTGGGCTACAGATCAAGACCTTGTCTCAAAAACAAAGCAAAACAGCCGGGCATGGTGGCTCATGCCTGTAATCCCAGCACTCGAGAGGCAGAGGCAGGAGGATTGCTGAATTGGAGGCCAAAAACAAAAAAAAAACACTCGTTTTTGTAGTTCTTAATTTTATTTTTAATATTTTAATGTTCCCTATAACACAAATATTAAATATTTTATATCAGCATATATTCATTTATTCCGGAAGACCCCAAATGAAATAACAATCCTTTTCTAAAAGATAGCCATTTTAAATAAAATAATCATTTTAAATAAAATAAAATACGATTAGAGAAAGAAAGCAGTAAGAATAATACTTCAGTTCACAATGTTTCTGTCCCCAAATAATTTAGTTCACAAATAGGAGCTTTTGACGAAATTTTGCTTCCATTCCTGAAATCTGATCAGGTGACAAACGCGGCTGTGGCCATCTTCCCCGCGGACCGGCAGCACAGCGCGCTCCGCCCCTCCGCCCGCCCCCCACCGCCGCTCGGCCAGGCTTCCCCCAGCGGGGATCCAGCCCGGCCTGCTGCCACCTGCTGCCACCTGCTACCACCTGCAGCGCACCTGCTGCTCACCTGCAGCGCACCTGCTGCTCACCTGCTGCTCACCTGCAGCGCACCTGCAGCGCACCTGCTGCTCACCTGCTGCTCACCTGCTGCTCACCTGCAGCGCACCTGCAGTGCACTGGAGCGCACCTGCGGCGCAGCACCCCGCGTGCTTTCTGGCGCATCTAGTGGTGCGCAGTGTCATTCACTTCAGCTCCGCCCCAAAGAAAGCGCTGAGCGTGCGCGGTGGGAGGAGCAAGTGCAGGGTAACGAGCATGCGCAAAGGAGTGATGACAGCGACAAGAAAGCACAGAGCGAGGAGTGGTGCGGAGAAGATTTTGAAGAAAAATAGCCATTGAATCGAAGAAGGAAATTGTACACAAGTTCGAGCGTGATATTCATGTGACTGATCTGGCCTCAGAGCACAGATGATGAAGTCGACCCTCTCCGGTCTTTTGAAGAATCAAGGTGCTATCAAAGGAACTGGTGCGGCCAAAGGAGACATGAGGTCAGCCAAGCAGAGGACGCGCGGCTGGGCGGGTGGAGACACGTGTGTTCCTGGGGCCGAGAGGCAGCCAGCAGGTGATAGCGTCTGCGAGGCTGCGGTCTGTGAAAAGGCCGGGAAAGTACACAGTGATTTAAGGCAAGAAAACGTCCCTACTAGGCCAGCAAGTGATGACCAGAAAGTCAGTGTGGGGTAGTTTGGTAAATTCCGCAAGAGAAGTGGCATCACAGTTAAGATATGGCATGAAAAACTGAAAACGTAAATAAGGCTTACAATGTGTAATAGGTTCTGGGAACTAAGAAGAAAATGTTCATATAGGAAAGGGAACAAGGGAAGAGGAAGGGGAAAGGGAGGAAGGGAAAGAAGAGAATAGAAGGAAAAATGGAAATAAATCTTTTGTAAACAAAGAGGGGAAGAAGAGTTGAAGAGATGGGAAGATACTGGGGAAAGAAGACTCAAGATATATTATGCACAGGTACAAATTCCTTATGATGAATGTGATCATTAGGTATATCTAAAATATACCAATAAAATTATTTTTTAAAAAGACATAGTAAATCTTCCAGTTCTGACAAGGCTGCTATGGAAGCTTACAAGAAAGAAATTTCAGAATTAATGAAAGCAGAAGGATGTGTCATTTAACAAGTATTCCGTTGCAAAGAAAGTGGGCTCTTGAAGAAGATGCCAGACAGAACCTCTAACACACAGGAAGAAAAAGCTCTTCTAGAGCACAAGACCATGCAGGACGGGCTGACCCTTCTGCTGTGTGTGGATCAGGGAGCAATCTGAAGATGAAGCCACTTCTAGTGCTGCTTTCTCCCCGGTGCACTCCAAGGACATCTGCTTGTCAGTGGAGGGCCAGTGGGAAAGCTGGGTCATGAGGCAGCTGCTTCTGGTATGGCTGCATAAAGTGTTCATACCCTTTGTTAAGAAATATCTTTCTGGGGCCGGAGGGTTAGCTCAGTGGTTCCGGTGCCTGCCTCACAAGCGCAAGGTCCTGAGTTCGATCCCCAATGACCACATACAATGCTGGGCGTGGTGACTCACACCCACCAGCCATCAGTACCACATACCACATACCGGGCGTGGTGGCTCACGCTTGTAATCCCAGCACTCGGGAGGCAGAGACAGGAGGATCGCTGAGTTGGAGGCTTGCCTGGGCTCCATAGTGAGCTCAGGGCCAGCCTGAACTACAAAGCGAGACTCTGTCTCAAAAAAAAAAAAAAAAAAAAAAAGCCCTGCATCTGGATTTGCCTCCGTCTCCCCACCGTTTGTTAAGCTCTGCTCCTGTGAAATTCTGAGGTGATGAAATCCGTTCCAGAGAACGGAACGAGTGCCCGGATTTCTTTCAGGATCATCAGCCCAATATTACTGTAAAGGACAGAGTGTGACAACTGAAGAATGACAATACGGCCACCTACTCTTGCGGTATTATGTAAAGAACAAGCAGCGTCAGACAGGTTTTTCACAAAGTTGCCGCTGCAGCTAAGAGATCAAGAAGAGAGAAAACCCCTGAAGGGGTCTCCCTCCAAATAGTAAACCCTCCCCACTGACCTAAAGTGTCTTCCACTTCAGACGTCACCCCAAATGAAGTTAGATACTTTTGTGGGTTAAAAAAAAAAAAAGTATGGTTCAGAATGGATTCACCTTATTTACATTGAACTTAATGAGGAAATTTGATAGTTTCTCACCAATTCAAGACCAGAATCATGGAATGAATTCAGTTTATGAACAAAGATACCAACGTAATTAGAAAGTTACTGATAATTTGCTGTAGCAGATCATGTGCAAAAGAATGTTTGGGGGGTTAGCAGTGTTTGGGGTTTTTCCTAGTTCTTTGAAAAGTTATGAACCTTGTGAGAGTTCATGTTTCAGACACAGGAGGCTATAGATGAAGATCGGGCTTCCTGTGCTTAGCATCGTAACCGGAACAGAGAAAGAACTTAAGGAATGTTTGTCGGATACTCAAAGGAGCAGATCAGATTTTCCACTTTTAAACCCAGTCGCCTCTGGTGGCCACTGGTGCTACTTTAGGTCACCCGCTCCCGTGAGATAGTTCCTTTGAGTTCACACTCCTGGCCTCTGGCCTCCTCATCACGATCATTAACAAGTGTGCGCAAGCCTCGTGTGAGCAGGAACGTGGTGTGAGGCCAGCCAGGGGGCTCACTTTTGGCGGAGTTGCCCGCACACTGGCACCGTGCTCCCTGGGCACCAGACCCCATGTGCCTCCTCAGAACGATCCCACTTTCAGCCTCAGACCCGCCGAGCATTGCCCGTGCTGTTTATTTCTCCAGGACTTCATTGCTGACCTGACAAATCTCCTGACTCTTGAACTATATTCTATCAGGGAGAAATGAAAAAGTAAATAGCCAAACTGGTAAGAGGTCTTAATTTGTGTATAATCTGTGTGAATAACTCCATCCCCAAGGCCTTGTAGTAACTGGTTCACCATCCCAGCAAAGTACAGATGTCTGTAGCAACATCCTCATTCCTAAGTCACAGTCTATCTTGCTCTCCCCAAAAACTGAACATCCACAGAAAGACCATAAAAGATTTGGGATTTTACCACTTCATAAGTCTTCTTTTCTGCTCTTTGTGAGCTCTCTGTTGCCACCCCCCCCCTCTTGAGACAGGGTCTCGCTTTGTACTTCAGGCTGCCCCTGAGCTCACTATGGAGTCCCGGCAAGCCTCGAACTCAGCGATCCTCCTGCCTCTGCCTCCCAAGTGCTGGGATGACAGGCGTGAGCCACCCTGCCCAGCACTGTGGTGTGTGGTACTGACCACTGCTGGGCGTGGGTCACCACACCCGGAATTGTATGTGGTTACCGGGGAGGGAGCCAGCCAGGGACCTTGTGCTTGCGAGGCAGACGTGGAAACCACTGAGCTCAATCTCCAGCCCTGCTGTACATCTCTTAAGCCTTTGAGAAACTGAAAGAGACTCTCAAAAATACCAAGTCTCAGTGAATTAGATTTTGAGAAGAACCCTGCCAGGTTTTGATGTGCTATAAGTCACGGTGAGGAAGAATGGAGAACTGGGGCGTAGAAACTGTTTGAAGTCACATCGATGCCTAACTTCAGCGATTAGTAGTAGAGGACCAATCCTTTCCCTACCTTTTAGGTATTTGAAAACTGTCTGAATCATGTTAGGCCAAATTTTAGATCAGACACGGTCAATACATTATTTCCTATCTATTTATCATAGACTGCCTACAGACAAAATTGTTATCCTGATTTCATTTTCACCCATTACATTTCATCTAAATTTCCTTCTTGCTAAGGCATAGAAAATGAAATGTTTGAGAAGGTATAGGCCATTGAAATCTAGGAAGGAGGCCCAGGAGGACTAAATTAAAAGAATAGAAGGTAAATGAATCTAGGTATAGGGAGGAGAAAATAGTGGAGGGGACCCAGTCACCCGTGGAGGCCTGGCGACGGGGCATTTATAACTCTCTTCTTTGGGCTATTTAGAGTAACAGAATTCATGTTTTAGTATATGTGCTGCCGAAGCGAGCACCAGAATTCATGTTTTGAGAAGCTAAAGCAAGAACTGTGTAGCTAGACATTCCAGGGCAAATCTTGGGAAGTAAGATTTGTTGGGCTAATGGAACACAGACTTAGCAAATTGTCCAATATTGCCTTTGCTTTGGTTTCTTATATCTTAGCTTTTCAGTTTATACAATAAA
>PVIC010007266.1:0-51464 GCA_004025085.1 Thryonomys swinderianus | reverse complement strand
AAAGAATGACAAGATCGATCCATTTAGGTGCAAATGGAGACATCTGGAGGATATACTAATAAGTGAAATCAATAGATCACAGATAGACAATTTCCGGATCTTCTCTTTGGCATGAACACCTGTAGATGCAAAGGAGTTCTAGAAAGTAGGACAGCTTTTATAGAGTGGAATATTTCTATAGGAAACTTGGTGTGGGAATATGATGAGGGGAAGGAATAAATATGATACAGAAAGAAAATAAAAGAGCATGTATAAAGGGGGGAGGAGGGGGGAGTAGGTAGGGATATGGGTAAAAATGAGAATTAACTTGTGGCATATACTGGTACAAATTTCCCAATGTTATATGTGATTTTGAGATGTATATAAATTGTACCAATAAAGAATTCAATTAAAAAATTAAATACAAAAATTTTTAAAAAGAGTATTATAGCAAAAGACACATTACCAAGAAGAATGGGTTATGTATGTCTGAAATGAAAGGGAATATTTTGAGGAGGACTAATGACAATGTGTTTGTTTTATTTTTTTGAGACAGGGTCTCGCTTTGCAGTTCAGGCTGGCCCTGAGCTCACTATGTAGCCCAGGCAAGCCTCGAACTCAGCAATCCTGCTGTCTTTGCCTCCCGAGTGCTGGAATGAAAGGCGTGAGCCACCACGCCTGGCGACATTGTGTCTTTTATTGTAATAAATTTTTAAATTTTAATATTCATTATATTTTTATCACTTCTCATTAGTAAACCATTTATAATAATTTCTGTCATATAAAAGCATTATAGTGTGTCCTCATCCACCTTATTCACTGAAACTGGCACCAGGAAACTTCTGGATCATCCCTAAAGTCAAATGAACATAAAAAGGGGAAAGAAAAAATTTGATGGTAAAAAAATGTAAACAGACCTTGTGTATAGAGGGGGTGGGGGTTGTAGGGAGGCCAGGGGAATGGGAAAAAATGAGAATCAGGATTCATTATGTAATGGTACAAATTCTTAATGTTAAGTGTGATTTTAATGTATATCTAAAATGTACTTGAATTCAATAAAAGAAATAACATTAATAAAACACAAAATAAACATAAAAAGTAACCATTTTTAATCAGTTCAGAACATTGAGGCAGCCACAACAGCTCTACCAGAGATCAAAGAAAGAGGACATCCAGGACTGCTTCAGAGACTGGTAAGAATGATGGGTTAAGTGTATTTGAAATGAGAGGGAGTATTTTGAGGGGTACTAATGACAATGTGTTTTTTAATTTTTTTTTTAACTTGAACATACATTGTAGTTTTTTACCACATCTCATAAAGGGGTGCTGCAGAGAACTTCAGGCTGCAGTCTCTCTCAGAATTCTGAGCCCTCCATGCACTGACTTATAAAAAGTGCCAGGGAGAAGAGAATCCTAAAGCCTCCCTGTCAAATAATTTTGTCAGTCAATGGCAAATCATGTTCCAACGTTTCAAAAGAAAAGACTATGCAGTAGTCAGGAACCATGTTAGTCACCTCTTTCTGTCACTGTGACAAATATATGATATAAACAACTTGGGTAAGGAAGGTTTATTCTGGCTCATGGTTTCAGAGGTTTCAGTCCATGGTTAGTTGGCTCCACTGCTTTAGGCCTGTGCTTAGGCAGCATATCATGCAGGAAAGGCATGGCAGTGGAAAGCTGCTCACTTCTTGGCAGCCAGGAAGCAGAAAGAGGGAACACCCATGATCTAATACTTACCTAAAGGCCCATCCTCTGATCACATGAAACTTTTGAGGAACATTTCAGGTCTAAACAGGAACATAAAATTCTGTCTTTACAAGCCAAGTAGAGTCAGTATCTTGGTCTAAGTTCAACTGACTGTTTTAAGAACTGTATGGCTTTTGTCAAGTTGTTTAACCTCTCTGAGTCTTCAGTTTCCTTATCTGTGTGGCATGGGATAATAGACTCCTTCCTTCATGTAGCTACTGTAAGGGGTAAATGAGATCACATATCCATAGCATTTTGAACAATGCCAGGCACATCAACAAAGATTATTATTATTTTCTTCTTCAGTCTAGACTTTTCTAAGAAAACCCCACAGAATTAATTTACATTTGTATTTAGCATGAACTGTGGTACCAGAGCTGAGAAACTTTGGAGCAAGGGGACAGAACAGAAGCAATGATTCCTTAAACTGATGGCAATTTCAGTTACTGTCTTCTACTTCACACCTGTCTTCTTCACAAACTTTATAGAGAAACATCTCTGAAGCAACTCCCAAATGTAGTTGTACTTCCAATCAAAATGGCTCTCACTCCTAAATCATTCCAGCCCAGAAAACAAGTCAAGTATTCATTTTCCTCCATTTAAGTTCAATTTTGGCAAGATCATTAATCAATGAACAACAATTTATCTAAGGCTTCAGAATTTAACTACTGCTAATATTCAGCCAACTCTAATCCCTATTTACTACCAAGCTGAGAGGAGTTGTGCATTTTTGGATCATAAACATGTAGTAAAAGTCAGCATTGCTTCTGTTCTGTCCCCTTGCTCCAAAGTCAGCTATATTAATATGATATAACCCCAATTGGAACAAACCTCCAAAGCCTAAGCTGTCTCTTTCTCAATAGATCTGTCTAGTCACTTTCAGTATGCATAATTCCAAAATGAAGATACTATTAGCCTATAATCTGTATGACCTCATTTGGAAAAAGTTTGACACTTATCAGTGGGTTTTGATTATGAAGTAACAGAAAAATGACTGGTTATCACCAACTAAAATATTGTTAAGTATGTATGTCTTTTGCTTTGAATTGCTTGTGCTATAGCAATACTGCATGCTCTCAAAAGTGAAGGACATATTAATGAATGAAAAATAATGTTTAATTAACTGCCTTTTATCAGACACCATGTCCACTGTTATATTTAGCAACTGAACTAACAGAAAGCTGGTGTGGAATTAGTCAGCATACCAACCTGTTAAATACCACAGTGCAGAGCAGGCTTTTGTCAGCACTGAACCAGAGAATTAAAATGCACCTTATATTAACATTTCCAGAGAAGAGTAAAAGGATATGAAACACAATAATCAGGAAAAATGTCACATGCAGCTTAAGTACACATTTGTCAGAGGAAAAATGCCGAGAGGGTAGCAGCCTAAGTAAGATTCTGCCTGGAAGCTAGGATTCATTATCTGCAAGTGAATTCTTTAAAATAATTTACTACTTAAAAAGCCAAGGCTTCCACCTATTCAAGAACAGGTCTTAGGGACTAATATAGAATATTAAGTAGGTGGCAGGGTTTTTTCTAGAATCAGATTCATGTGCTTTAACATTTAAAGACATTATCAGTGCAATCGGAGAGAAAGATTAAAGGAATAAAAGGAAACTTTCCTTTTGCAGTGAGCTTTTATTTTCTTAAGATAATTTTATTTGGACTCTATAACCAAGTAGATATAGGTGGAGGAGAGAAAAAAGATCAGATGGGCATTCTTTCAAGATAGCCTAGCAGTCTTAATATGTTTTAAAGATTTTATTATATTATGAAGAGAAATTGCCTATTCTGAATATAAAAACAGAATGAAGCACAGCTTTGACCAACTGTGACAAATTTTTTAAAATTTTGATACCTAAAGATACTGGATAGATACCTAGCACAATAAATATGTGTTGAATAGCAGTTAAGTGTATAGCTCAGTGCTACAGCACTTGCCTTGCAATCAGGAAACCTTAGGTTTAATCCCCAGAACTGCAAAAACGTTTTTTTTTTTTTTAATGATTTCATGTCAAGATGGTGGAGTAAGCATATGCATAACCCTCCCTACATTATGCTAATGATCTAAAATATTTTTAAAATGTATTTTGAAATACGTAACTATCTTGTGTGAGAGAAAAATCATCGCAGACAAAACAAGAAATTATAGCAATAGATAGACATGATGGTTAATGCATAATTAGCTTGATTTGTTTTGGGATTGTCCAGAGCACTGATGGAGCACACTTTTGAGCGCTTCTGGTTGGGTCATCAAAACATTACCTTAGCATCTTTGTCTGGTCCCATTTACCTGAAATCATGAGCCAAATTAAACCTTTAAGTTGTGGTTGTCAAGTGTTGTGTGTCGGCAGCAGTAAAAGCTGACTATCGTTTCAAGTTCATGGGAACTAGGGGGATACTTTCCCAGAATATGGTGGGGAACTGGAACCAGGATTCCAGTGTGAAGCAAGGCTTAATGAAGACCATGTTTCCTGCCTGGCCTGCCTACCCGCCGGCACTGGGCCAAAATCTCCTGCTTACTCAAGGCAGAAAACTCTTGGTTTGTACCTGGGTTTGTACCATGTAAATATGGACAATAGAACTCGCAAATCAGGACTTTGTGCTTGCCAGGCAGACGGCAGAACCACTGAGCTAAATCCCCAGCCAGAACTGGTAAATCTTGCAAGAAAATCCCAATCTTAGCTTTGGATAACTTGAGAGGCTGGGACTGACCCTCCATGGGCATGGGCATGCACAAGAAAGTCCCCATCATTAGTTCTTCTCAAAACTGTAAAATTTACAGAAAAGTTAGGCACCATAAAGAGTGGCCAATATGCCCAATATCTGAGGAAACGAAGGTAACAGAATGAATTCTAAAATACTTTCAAACTAGAATGGCTTAAATCTCCAAATTTTAAATTATATTTTTATTTAGTTTTAATTCAAAACTTGTGTTTCCTGTGTTTCAGGATACAAAATTACGTACATAGGATGCTACCTTTTGTGTAAGAAAGAAAGGGAGTGATATATACATAGATTTGCTAATATCGCTAAAAGGTATTTTATCAGAATACTAAATCAGGAATTAAGGAAATTGATTACCTAAAGGGAGTAGGTAAGAATGTGTTACAAGAAAGGGTGTTGGGAGTTCTCTGAGTACATATTTGTATATTTTATCTTTTAATTGCATTGTTTTCTATATTAAAATTGAATTATGAGAAAAAAATATATAAACAAATAACCTAACTGCATAACACACTGAACATGTAATATGGAACAGAGTAAAAAGAAATAGTTCAATAACTTTTGACCACAAACTCTCACTGTGCACGTTCAGTGGGATATACTGTATAGATAAAAATAATCTGTCTGTTGCTGATTTACTTTGGAGTCTGAGGCAAAAGGCTCCCTTGAGAACAGTAATTCAAGGCCAGCTTGAACAGCATATGATTCCTGTCTCTTAAAACAAACAAACCACAACAATCCAGCAAAGAAATCTTGAACATTTCTTATAGTTTATTACTGTTAATGAAATTTCCTAGGAACAGGAAACTATTTTATGTATGCCATTGGACTGAACAAATGAAAAACTACATTGAAAATGCACACATAGGTTGAGAATTGGATGCCCATTGTGGGAGAAGGGAAATACAAATAATGTTTTGAGGGAACAAATAGAAGAACCATGTGAAATGAGGTAGAATATAACTATTAATATGAATTCATGGTGTAAAAGTGTACATTTACTGACTAGAAATGTGTAGAAGCAATGATATCTCAGGAGCACTGAGCATATCACCTAGAATCACACCTAAATACAATTTAGAGTTCTCTGAGGTAGATACTGCGGTGGAGTTTAAAAGTACAAGATGTTGAGAGGGCAAAGGCAGGAGCTTCTTGAGTTTGAGGCCAACCTGGACTATGTAGTGAGACTGTCTCCATAAATAAACAAATGAATAACAAAAATAAGGTACAAGATGTTTACTGGCTCTCAACAGGTGTATAAGGATGAAAAAGGAAGCAGGACTGAGAAGAGGAGAAGATGAACTGCACTTTAGGCTTCCACCAACCTAGCTTGAAGCTGTGAAGCTAGTATCCTGTCCCACCAGGTACCTACATCAGGCTGAAAAGCCAAGTCTTCCGACCTGTGTCTCAGTCACCAGTGATGGAAGGTGGGTAGCCCCAGGAATGGCACACACTTAGGCAAAAGTGTCTTGCAGCTGAGGTGGCCCCTGATGGAGCTGGCAGCTGTAGATGGCCTGTTGACTATGCCCCATGGCCAGGCAGCAAGGCTGATGGTTAATCCAGATGGCACCTCTGCTGTTGTCTTCCACACTGACTGGAACTAGATGGCCTTGAAAGAATGACTTATTCCAGGAGCTGGAGATTTAGCTTAGTGGTTCCAGTGCCTTCCTAGCAAGCATGAGGTCCCTGGTTCGATCCCCGGTAACCACACACCACAATGCTGGGTGTGGTGGCTCATGCCTATAATCCTAGCACTCGGGAGGCAGAGACAGGAGGATTGCTGAGTTCGAGCCTTTCCTGGGCTACATAGTGTGCTCAGGGCCAGTCTGAAAGACAAAGGGAGACACTGTCTCAAAAAAAAAAAAAAAGAATGACTTATTCCATGTCCAGGGTAAGCAAAGAAGTGAGCCTCGAATGTCTTGTAATGTGACAAAGCAAGAAAATCCTCAAAAATCAATGGACTCATTAAAAATAAAACACAGGATTCATCTAGCTAGAATAGGCCCCCATTAGTTTTATTTTTGTAAATTAACTAATTAATTTATTTCTTTATTGTACTGAGGATTGGACCCAGGAGCATTCTACCATTAAGTTACACTCTCAGTCATATATATATATATATATATATATATATATATATATATATATATATATATATATATATTTATTTATTTATTTATTTATTTATTTTTTTGAGACAGGTTCTTCCTACATTGTCAGACTGGCCTTGAATTTATGCTCCTCCTGCCTTAGCTCCCCCCCCAACTCTGCCCCATTGCGTATCTGAGATTAAAGATGTGTCCCACCACAACTGGTCCCACTAGGCAAATTTGGGACAAACTGCATATCAAAATAAATAAAGACAAGGATGGATTATAATATATTTATAATAAGCAAAAGAGAATATGTGAGGTGGTACTGGCACTTAAAAAGAAAAATAGTTTAAAAAAGGAGAAGGAAGAAGGGAAAACTATTTTTTCATTACTTAATTTAGTAAAGCTCTTATTTATATGACAACTCCAACTAATAAATGCATAGGACATGATAGAAACAGAAAAGTAGCATTTTACAACCATCATAGTAAAAACTGACAGGCAAAAATCAAGACATGCTACAACAATAAGGAGAAAGGCCGAAACTTTAGATGTAAATGAGTTCTAGAATGTATGATAGATTTTGTGAAATAGGAAATATTCAAAAGGAATGTGGTAGGGGAAAGTAATGAAGGGAAAGAATAAATATAATTTGAAAAGAAAAAGAAAGCACATATATATATATATATATATATATATATATATATATATATATATATATATATGGTGGGTGGGGGGTTGTGGGGTGGGTTGGGATATGAGTAAAAATGAGAATTAACTCATGTCATATACTGGTACAAATTCCCCAATGTGTACTGTGATTGTGAGCTGTACATAAAATATGCCAATAAAGAATTCAATTGAAAATAAAAAATAAAACGTACCAATAAAGAAATCAATTTAAAAAATTAAGGTGTAAGGCCTATGAGAAATAGGATATTCATAGTCCCAAAATATCACTTCACAGATTACTTCTAGTGGAAAAGGAATACTTATAAAGGAGAAATCTGGTGGAAACCACCTGAATCCAGTAATGGAAGCTCACATTAACCATCATGGGACATGCTGACATCATGTGCCTTCTGCTGGGATACACTAGGAACATGTCATCACTTCTGTTCTATTCCTGACCAAAACGAGAACAGTCAGATAACCAAATTCAATGATATTTGGGGAAAACAATCTCCAACTGGGATTTTTTTAATAAAAAGCTTAGGAAATTATTCTATATCAAAAGAAGCCAAAGAGACATAACAATGATATGATGCTTGATTCTTGACTGGATCGTACATTAGAAACTCCTACAAAATATTATTGGAGTAAATGGAGAAACTGGATTATGGATATAAATTTTATTATATTATTACAAAGTAAAACTTTGCAGATGTGATCAAAGTGTACTGTGGCATATGACCTTGACTTTAGGAGATACATGTTGAAGGGCTTAGGGTCATACTGTCTGCAGTTACAACTATCAAACAGTTTTTAGATAAATATAGGCATCTATATTTATAAAAGATAAAGCATATGTGGAAAAATATTAGCAATCATGAATATAAGCAAAAGGTATATGTTTATTTTTACTATACTGTTCTCATCACCTTTGTGAAAGTTAAAATATTTAAAAATAAAATGCTGAGAAAAACAGAGGGCTAGGGATTTGGATCAGTGGCACTGGCGTCTGCCTGGCAAGTGCAAAGTCCTGAGTTTGATCCTTGGTAGCACACACCACAGTGGGGGGCGTGGTGGCTCATACCTGTAATCCTAGCACTCAGAAGGCTGAGGCAGGAGGATTGCTGCAGGTTCCAGGCTGGTCTGAACTACATAGTGAGCTCACAAGCAGCCTGAACTACAAAGCAAGACCCTGTCTCCAAAAAAAAATTAAAAATTAAAAAGAAAAAAGAAAGAAAGAAAGAAAGAAAGAAAGAAAGAAAGAAAGAAAGAAAGACAAATAGAAATGCAAACAAAAGTCACATAGATAAAAAGAGAAATTAGACACAAAAAGTTAAATATTGCATGGCATCTCTCATATGAGAAACCTAAACTATAAATTTATATTTATAAAAAACTATTTATAAATATATAAGTATGTAAAATAAAGGAGAGATGGTAGAAACAAGAAGTAGACATTTTGGAGGTGGGGAAGAGGACTGAGAGAAGGAATTAAAGAGATTGAAAATGATCAAGATATGTTTATGCTACACTCATCATTCCCAAAACAAACATCATTATTATGTATTCCAACACACACTGACAAGAGGAATAAGGTAATTATTACACATAAAATTATAATGGATTTCATGTTGGCAAGACGAAGTGTTGATGAACAGTAAATATACTCTAAAATAAAAATTGTCACTATTTTGATTCTATGAAATTAAATCTAAATGCAATATCCCATACCCTCCACCATCCATATAAATATACATGATTAACTTCTTTAGGAGTTGGAAATTTTAATGCCAGGTGTGGTGGCTCATTCCTGTCATTCCAGCACTCGGGAGGCAAAGGCAAGTGGATTGCTGAGCTTGAGGCTTGCCTGGGCTACATAGTGAGCTCAGGGTCAGCCTGAACTACAAAGAGAGACCCTGTCTCAAAAATTAAAAAATAAATAAATAAATAAATAAATAAATAAAAGGAGTTGGAAATCTTACCTTGTTCCTGTTTTCTCTTTAAATTCATATCTCCATCCACTTATCCACAGAACTGTGTCCTAATATATTTTATGTATATATCTGTTTTTAATCATTCTATCTAGTTCTCTGCAACAAATTATGTATGTGTGCATGTGAAAGTTTAAGATTTCTACTCACCATAAAGGTTTATATGTTTTTAAAAGGCACTGAATGGAGTTATTTTTAATACACCTTATCAAAATGATAAATATTTTCAGGCTGGGGATGTGGCTCAGTGGCACCATGCCTGCCTGGCAAGTGCAATGTCCTGAGTTTTAAAAAAATGAGGTAAAAAAATAACATGTTTTAGAAAATTTGAAAAATAGCTTGAACATATAATGTAAAATATGGAAATGTATTTCTTAGAGATGGAAAACTTCATGCACTTGTGAATAAACATTTGTAGGGAACAGGGGAAGGGAACAGAACTAGAACTTTTTCAATTAGGTTTTAGTCTCCTGTGAGTCCAGCGGCACAGGCAAAATAATTAGTAAATAGGCCAAAATGAGACTTAGAGACGAAGCTGAGCTTGGCTCTGATCCCTGCTACTCTGGGCAGCAAAGACGGCAGACCTGAGCTTGCCACACCTTTGTTCAGTCCCTTCGGAGCAGGCAGAACTACAGGTCACTCAGAGGGCAGTAGTTTCAGGACATCAGGAGTAACAAACGTAACAGGTCACTCAGAGGCCTCAGAGGTTCTAGGATGTTTATACATCCTAGAACAAAGAGGAATTACATAGATGAAGGTCCCCGTGAAGTCCTGCCCTGGAGCATCACAGCATGGGGGACCACTGGGGTCTTTGTTGTTCCCAGAGGTGAAGATGGAGTCAACTCCTCAGGTCCAGATACATCATAGCTGGTCTGCAAGCAGGAAAGCTTGGCCCAGAGTCCTAATTGTCCAATTAATTTTCCCAAATAGTATTGCTCTCAACAAACATTGCTAATTGTCACAATAAGATGTGGACAGGTTTCAATATTATTTTTTAAATTGAATTCTTTATTGGTACAATTTATATACATCTCATAATCATACATAACATCGGGGAATTTGTACCAATATATGACACAAGTTAATTCTCATTTTTACCTATATCCCTCCCTACCACACCTCCCCAACCCCTATATACATGCTCTTTTATTTTCTTTCAGAATCATGTTTATTCCTTCCCCTCATTACATTCCCACACCAAATTTCCTTTGGAGATTTCCCATTCTACAAAAACTGTCATACTTTCTAGAGCTCATTTGCATCTACAGATGCTCATATCAAAGAGAAGATCCGGTATTTGCCTATCTGCGATCTATTTATTTCACTTATTAGTGTGTCCTCGAGGTGTATCCATTTGCACATAAATGAATCAATCTTGTCATTCTTCATGGCAGAATAATACTCCATTTTATTAAAAAAAACCACATCTTCTTTTTTTTTTTTTTTGAGACAGGGTCTTGCTTTGTAGTTCAGCCTGGCCCTGAGCTCAGTATGTAGCCCAGGCAAGCCTCGAATTTAGCAATCCGCCTGCCTCTGCCTCCCGAGTGCTGGGATTACAGGCGTGAGCCACCACACCCGGTTTAAAAAACCCCACATCTTCTTTATCCACTCTCCAATTGATGGGCATTAGAAGAAATGGATAGATTCCTAGACACATATGAACTTCCAAAGCTGAACGAAGAGGATATAAAATGTTAAACAACCCGATATCAATATTATTTTGATTCTTTAGTTTTTAAATATGTAAACACTGAGAGGTAAAAGAAAACATCAAGATGCTTTGTATACATAAATAAGTAGAAGGAAATTCAGTTTCTCTCACCGCATTGAAACATAATCCTTCTAAGTTATATACCAAAAATCCCATTGTTATGCATCATCAAAAATGAATTTTAATGATTAGCTGACTATTCTATCAGATCATTCAGTAATTTTGTCAAAAGCAAAAAACTGGAAACGACCTGCATTGAAAACAGGCTAATCATACAGTGATTAAGTCATTCATTTTTTTGTCTGGTCCCTTTGTCCTTAGGAATTTCTAAGCCCTAGGGGAATGTTCCAAACCAGATTAGAGGCTGGGCAAGAAGATTGTCTTTCCTTTGTAAAATAAGAGAAGGGCTGGTTGAGGAAAAAGAGGTAGAAAAGGAGAATCCCCCTGCCTGAGACGGTGGATCAGAGAGATCAATTTTAAGAGGTCAAGTGAGCATTTAGTGATTGATTTCTTTACAACTGAGTGTACCCACTGACTCCTAGCAACTCTCCATACATTGCCAATGATATGTGTACTCTAGTATGACTTAATTTACCTTTTCTCAGTTTCCATACCTGCAATTGAAGGCTAACATTATTTAATCACAGGATTATTGGAAGAATTGAGTTAAATTTCATACCACTTGTAAAACACCCAGAACATCAGATCTACAATAGGTATTCAGGGAATGTTAGATTCTTCCTTGCCATTCCATCTTGGCATTTTAGTGAACTGCTCTTAGATGTGATGATAATATTGTACTTATATAAAAAAGAAGAAAGTTTTTATCTTTTAGAGTATATACTAAAGTATTCTGGATGAGTACTATGATGTCTTGCATTTGATTTAAAATAGTACAGTGTATATTGCATTGAAGGGAATAGGCAGGGAAACTATATATTGGCCATGTGTTGATAAATGCTTTTGTTTTTGTTTTGTGGTATGGGGATTGAACTTGGGCCCTTATGCTTCCAAGGTAGGTGAGGTACCAGTTCGGCTAAATCCCTGGCCTTGTATTAATAAATGTTGAAGATGAGTGTCAGAGGCAAGGAAGTTCATTGTACTATTTTCTCTCTTTTTAACCATAACAAAAATTTTAAAAGAATTAGTAGTTTAATGTTTACCATGTACCAAGAACCTAGAAGTCTAAACAAGAAAGACAAATTACATTGCTTGTCTTCAGGGAATCTACAATCTGCTGAAGGAAATACACACATGAATCAACAGGTATGTCTCAATTACCTGCTGTGTTAACAGCATGAACCATGCACCATGGGAGCAATAGATTCTGCCTGAGCTGCTCAGGGACAACTTGGAGAAAGAGGTGAAGCTTCATTATTTCAGATGTAGAATTTATAGGACTTGGAACCTATTAGATATGAAGAAAGAGTCCAGAGTATTGGCAGCTTTTACTTTGACCACCTAGAGGTATCATGCCATTAGTGGAGACAGGAAATACAGGAAGAGAAACCGGTCAGGACAGCCATAAAGCTGGCCAGTCTTTGGATCTACTGGCTATACGTCTACTGAAGTTGAGCTACCTATGGAAGGTAGACATGGCCAGGAAGTCACTGAAACTGTGTCAGTTGTGACAAAGATTTCATGAAAGAAATAGACAATATGTTTCAAGATATCCTAGACACTGGGTTGATGGCCCAAAAGTTCTGAGTGGCAAGAAGTAAACAATAAGGCTGGCCAGATAGGGAGATCTGTATACTAGGGACAGTTGTGTTGGGATACATCATTGTGATGGTGCATGATGATCATAAGGGACCAACTATTTGAAGTTTTGTGGAAAGGGGCACTTGATGTGCCGAAATGATAGGGAAAACTCAGATGAATGGCTCAATACTACTTTGAAAAACAAATGACTTACCTCAAAGAAGCAGCCACTTTGAACATATGTCAAAAAAGTGACACTCTTATTGTTGTTTTGGAAGTACAGCATATTGGTTTAGACTATGCGTTTTAGTGCTACACTGCTTGGTTTTAATCCTGAGTCCAAATTGCTTATTGTCTTTCAGGCTTAGTTTTCTCATCTGTAAAATGGGAACAATAGTATTTAACGTAAGTGTAAACAAAATGATGCATGTAAACTGGTACATAATACATTTACAGTAACTTAGAATTACTAGTGCTAATGGTACCTCTTGAAGAGAAGACCAAAGATTTGATTACTTTGTGTGCTGATAGGGTTCTGTATTTCTTCCCAAGGAGGTTTTAAATTCTGTTGAAGCTGAAGACTCTTTCCCTCATTTCTGTTTCCTTATTCAGATAAACTGAAGCTAAAATGATCAGATCTATGATCACATTATTTCTTTTTTTTTTAATGCTGAAGACATTACGAAAATGTAGTACATAAGTTCACAATCTGGGCAACCCCTTTATCTACTTTGTGCAGCAACACACACCACCACCCCCTACATGCTTGAAGTAGAATGATATGTTTCTGTGACCTCCAGAATTTGAGTTTCAGTCCAAGGAGATGAAGTGTTAAGAGGCAGACAGAGCTGACCTGGAGTGCAGACTACACTGGGGCCCTGTGGGAGATAAGGCGGCTGGCCTTGCACCTAGTGAAGACTTCTTGACTGTCTGCAGGAGGGAAGAAGTGGGGAAAGAAGAAGTGGGGAAAGAAGAAAGCAGGAAGGAAGGAAGGACTACAGAGGTGGGGAGAGGGAGGAAAGAAGAAAGAAAGAAAAAGAAGGGGTGGAAAGAAGGGGACTTTGGAAGAATGAACCACAACTAGTACTGAATGAATGCCAAAGTATGACCGCAAGGGTCAATAGGAAGGGTTCTCTGTTCCTACTCTTCCATATGGGGTGTCTCTTGGCCATTTTTTTTTTTTTTGAGACAGGGTCTCGCTTTGTAGTTCAGGCTGGCCCTGAGCTCACTATGTAGCCCAGGCAAGCCTCAAACTCAGCAATCCTCCTGCCTCTGCCTCCCGAGTGCTGGGATGACAGGTTTGAGCCACCATGCTGGGCATTGTGGTGTGTGGTACTGATTGCTGGTGGGTGTGAGCTGCTACGCTAGGTATTGTTGTATGTGGTTACCAGGATCGAACCAGGGACCTTGCGCTTGCTAGGCAGGCACCGGAACCACTGAGATAAATCTCTGGCCCATTTTGGCCATTTCTTTTGGGCTGAGCTCAAAGTTGGTTTTTAAGGGAGTTGCCTGATTGTTCAACACCTTCTCATGATGAGGTGGGAGAGATCAGCTTTCCCTTTTCCTAGGCAATGTATGGTGTCTCTTGACATCCAGAAAGACCTACCATTAGTGTTTTTTGAGGACTCCAAGTGGGGAAAGGGAGGGCCCAGGCCCTGGGTGACAGGGAAAAGAAGAAGTGGGGGCTTATGCTACTGATTCTCTGATACTGGCGGCCACATCCAGTTAATGAGGAATGTGGAAAGCAAGAGTCATCAGACTGTACTCTATTTGCTTGATCTGAATATACTGCACTCTGCCTTCCTTACAACAGAAAAGGCCTTTGTCGACAGTGAGGGTCAATCCTCTCCCTGAATCCGGCTGTCATTCCTTCTAGGGACTTGACTGCTTTAGTAAAACCTTCCCAGCCCCTCCTTACTGATTGTCCCTAAACTGTTCACAAACACATTCTCATCTTTTCAGACAGAGAGGAACCTTTCCCTGTCCCTACTCACTCTTCTTTTTTTTTTTTTTTCTTTTTGAGACAGGGTCTCGCTTTGTAGTTCAGGCTGGCCCTGAGCTCACTGTGTACCCCAGGCAAGCCTCGAACTCAGCTATCCTCCTGCCTCTGCCTCCTGAGTGCTGGGATGACAGGCGTGAGCCACCATGCCGGGCACTGTGATATGTGGTATTGATGGCTGGTGGGCGTGAGTCACCACGCCCAGCAGTGTATGTGGTTATCAGGGATCGAACTCAGGACCTTGCGCTTGCGAGGCAGGTGCCAGAACCACTGAGCTAACCCTCTGGCCCCCTACTCACTCTTCTGGTTCCACTACATTTCTGTTCCCATTCACAGTAAGAAGTCTCAAAAATGGTTGTCTACCCTATGTCTTACCCAAGTCCAGTCCAATTTCCTCTTCAATCCTGTTTTACAAAATCCTTCCACTTCCTCCACTGGCACCGCCCTGATTGGCATCATTCTCAGCTTTGATACAGTCTTCCAAAAGCCTCCTAACTTGCCTGCTTGTTTGCTTTCTTCATCTCTGAACCTTTCCTCACATCATAGTCCAGGTGGTCTTTTAAAACAGATAAATGTGATTTGAACTATTACATAGAGATAAGAATGAACTAAGGGGCCGGAGATTTAGCTCAGTGGTTCCAGTGCCTGCCTCGCAAGCACAAGGTCCTGAGTTCAATCCTGGTGACCACATACAATGCTGGGCGTGGTGACTCATGCCCACCAGCAATCAATACCACATACCACAGTGCCAGGCATAGTGGCTCACGACTGTCATCCCAGCACTCGGGAGGCAGAGGCAGGAGGATTGCTGAGTTCGAGGCTTGCCTGGGCTACATAGCGAGCTCAGGGCCAGCCTGAACTACAAAGTGAGACCCTGTCTCAAAGAAAAAAAATGAACTAAGGACACATGTACCAATTTGGATAACTCTCAAGAGAATCAAACTAGTGAGAAAAACTGATCTCAACTAAGTACATTCTATGGATCTATGGGCTGTGCACCTGCAGGATCAACTAAACACCAGTCAAAGATACTTGAAAAGTTGTGTCTGTATTGAACATGTATACACTATTTCTATTGTTGTTCCACGTGAAGTACAACTATTTGTATATTAGGTATTATAAATAATCTAGACATGATTTAAGGTTTAGGAGAGGATGTATTTATTTACAAGTACCATGGCATTTTATATAAGGCATTTGGGCACTGGTGAATTCTGGTATCCAAAGGGGGTTCCTGGAACCAATCCTGCATGGATACTGCAGGACAAATGAACTTTATTATTCACTTACCTAATATTCTTGAAGTACCAAAACTATAGAAATGGAAGACAGATTAGTGGTTGCCAATGGGCAGGGCTGGAGAACTAGGGAGATGGCCATGGCAGACATGTGGGCAGCAGGAGGGGGTTCTTGTAATGATGGCACTGTTTTGTATATTGACCCTTGTTGTGGATACAGGAGCCTATGCATGTAATCAAAGTGTAAAGAACCAAACACACAGGCACATGCCAATGAATACCAGCACAATGAGAAATCTGAGTAAGAATGTGCTAATCTTGTGATAAAACAGAACACTGTTCTGCTCCAGGATTATGCCATTCATTCAGTAGCCTTTCTGATTTTAAGATGTCGTCCATAACATGGTCCCTGCTAACCCTCTGACCTATTCTCCCAGCTCTCCTGCTGCCCACCACCTTTTAGTTCCACGGCAGCAAGATTTACTCCCTCTTTCTCTGTGCTTTTCCCTGGTTCTTTATATGGTGGGCAGCTTGCTTCATGTGTTTCGTGCTCAGTTTAAGTGTCATTTTCTGTCTTTTTAGCCACATACTATTTGGACCCTGCTCTTTTCCTGCACTGCTTTATCCTATTGCGACCATTTCTTATTTCTTTAATGTACATCTCCCAGAGCCAGACCGACAGTGAGCGTTCGAGTGACTGCGCTGTATCTCCAACCCTGGACACAGTACTTGGCACACAGGGAGGGATCAGAGAACTGCACGCTGCGTGAATCGAGTCGCCAAGCACCTCTCTGCCACTAGTGATTTCTGAGTGCTGGGGGTCCTCTGGGTGGTGGCACTGGGCTTACGGATGAGGCTGCTTTCCCTCCTCAGGCTTGGAACTGTGCAGGCAACGTCGGTGGAGTTGTAGTGCACTGCACGGCACAGGTGCATCCAGCCCCGCGCCTCTTCGCAGGGGCGCCCACGCAGGCAAGACGCCAGCCCCGCAGACTCTTTGTTGCTCCCACCTCCCCCGTCCGGGCCGCTGCCGCTGGCCCGCAGTGACTCGTGACTCCCTGCCCGCCATGCCCTCGGCCTGAGGGGGTCCCAGGCGCGCCCAGCCCGCCCTCCTCTCCTCTCCTTCAAGACTAGCAGGTCCTCGTCAAGGCGCCCGCCGGTGCCTCCGCGCAGCCACCTTCCCCGCACGCGCGCGCCTCTCAGGCCACCAGGCCTCTCTCGAGGCCGGGCCCGCTGCCGCGCCGGTGCGTGCGTGACGAACGCCCCCTCCCCACGCCTGGCCGCCCCGCGCGCCGCGCCCCGCCGCGCCCCGCCCCGCCCCGCCCCGCGCGGCCGCGCCCGCCCCCGCCCCCGCCCCCGCCCCCGCCCGCGCGCCTCCCCTCGCGCCCTCGCGCCCTCGCGCCCTACACCGCGCCGCCGGGCTCAGTCCGCAGTCGCAGTCGCCGCCGCCGCCGCGTACGGCCTCGGTGGAGGTAGCGACCGCCGTCGCCGCGGAGACAGCTGCGCGGGCGAGCATCCCCAGGCGGTAAGCCCGCTTTCTCTCCGGGTGCGTGCGTGTCGCCGCCCGCCTCCTCGGGGAGCGGCTGCCTCCTGCCCGGCCGCCCGGCTCCCCGACTTCCAGGTCAGGGTACCTGCGGCCTCGGGCCTCGGCGTTTGCGCCGGCCGCGGCGTGCGGGACGAGGGACGGGAGCTCCCCGCGGGTGCGTGCCTTGGCCTCCCCAGGGCTTTCGCCGCTGGGAGGGCGAGGAGCGAGTGGGGCGCGGTGGGAGGGAGGAGTGAGAGGGGCTCTCTCCATGTTTTCCTCAGCAGGGGGTGGTGGGCCGTGGAGTCGACGGGGGCTTTAGGTTTTGCCTCAGGGGTGGCGCGGAGTGGGCATTGGGCGAGGTGGGGGTACCCAATGGTTGTTTCAGAGGTAGCTAGCAGGGTTGCGGAGAGGGGGTGAGGATGAAGTGTGGGGGCTCTCTTGGGCTTCCCATCAAGGATGGCGGCTATCGGGGAGGGAGAGGGAACCTGTGTTGGTTCGGTCCAAGGAGAGGCAGGGAGGGCGGTGAGAGGGAGCAGGTGACGGCTCCCGGGTGAGGAGTGGGGGTGGGGTGCAGAGAATGAGGAGGGAGACCCGTGTAGTTCTGCTCTTCAAGCGGATGCCAGGGGTTTGGGGAGCATGGGGGATTTCGGTTCTAAATATAGTACCTAGACAAGCTATAGGAAGATTGTCGCCCAGGTTTGAGCCTTAGGAGGTGGGTTTTCAAAATTGAAGGATGTAGCCTTTCTGTCTGAAAAATCTTGAAATCTTACAGGGTGCTGCCTGTCAGTACTGGGCTCTGGGACACAGGTTTGTGCTTTCGAAGTTTCTCTTCTTTTCCTCCAGCCTCTTGACTCTTCCAGGACTTGCAGAGGCTTAAAAGTTCAGCAAGGCTAAGGGAAACACTATGTGTGGTTCATGCTCAGTGCTGTTATTTTCTGAGTTTGAGAATGTGTGAGTTTCTCAGGTCTGTTTTGATTGCCCTTTCCAATGAAAATCCTGTACTTCGCAGACCCCTTGGGAAAAGAAGAGAACCAAGTCTTAATGAGATTTCAGGTTTGGTTTTGGAAATTCCTAAAGGGTAAGAGGTACACCGCCGTAGCATTTTGTGTGGGTTTCAGAAAAGCACAAATAGTAGGATAAACGTATATCTTTGCTGGAAATCCCTTGTACTATTCACTTAAATTATTCCATTGGGACTATCTGAGTTCCCTTTTATTTGAATTTGGAACAGATCCAGTTCTCCTAATTGGGGCCATCATTTTGTAATTGCTTGTAATGCTTCTCTGGCTTATCAAATGTATGGCAAGCTTAGGGTAGCACCAGGAACACTTTTTTGTTATCTTGATTAAGGCAATTTCATTGTAAATGTTATGTTGTTCTTTGAAAACATGAACATTTGCAGAATAGCGTAAGTTTAAATTATGGGCCCTTTGGAATTTTATAAAGCCTTGGATCCCACCTCATCCCCAGAAACAGATCCTTCTCATTCCTTACATTGAAAAAGCAAAGGCTTCTGTGAAACTCGTGCTCATATTTGCTTAGGACAAATACATATTAAATAGGCATCAGCCTTTAATGTGGTAGGAATATAATGATTTCCCATTTTGGTTCCATGAGGTTCCAATCTAGTCTTTACTTTCTGTCTTTTAAAAAATGCATATTTAACATTTTAAAGGGTAAGTGTCAACTTCATGCAGCAGGAAATTGGCCAGATAGTTGGGCCATGATTTATACAAACCACTTCATATAAGTACATAGTCTTGAGACTACCATATAAATTCTATAACCATATAGGGCTTTTGAAATTCTAGGCTACCATGCCCATATTTAATTTTTGGGAAGGAAACTACTTTTCAAGCAAGTCTAGACTTTCAAGTGAAACTTTTAAGGCATTCTATAGGATTTAAATGGACTCATTGGAACCAGTTTAACAAACGTTAAACGAAAGAACTACTTGAATAAGATTAGTACTTTGTTTATTGGAAATGTTCAAGTGGAAATGAGTTTGGAAGATTGATGAAAATGTAGTTACGTGACTGTATGCACCATGCTTAAATTTATATGATGTATTTTCTGTGTACACTTAACAGTGAGAAGCAATATACCTTTACAGTATGTAAGCCTGATTTTCTTTTCTCTGAGGAACAGAATGCTGAAAGAGGTAAAATCTTTCACTGAGCAAAGCATGTTGGAAGGAAGTGGCCTTCAGGTTTCTCTCTAGGTAAAAGGGGAGTGCCTTTTACCCGCCTTTTAGAGAACCTGTTTCTCCTATGGGACAAGAGAGAAAAAAATATGAATTTCAAAAGTTAAAACTATGAACAGTTTATCTTTCTGAATATTCCTTAAAATTTTGCCAATATCCATTTGAAAGGTAATTTGTAAATAAAGTCTTTTGTGAGAAATGCACCCTCACCTCTAAAGTTTGGGCATTTAAAAAAAAATAGCCCTTTGTTGAAAGAACAGCAGCTAATCTCCTGAGACTGATCCCTGTTTCCCTACCCTCCACCTCTGACTTCCCTTCTACTCCTTGGTGCCAGTAATACTGGCTTTTATTACCTAGTAGGAATTGAACAAATGTTCCTGCTTGCTTGAACTTTAGGTCTTATCTATTTGGCTGCTTTCCCTAACTTCTGCCTACACATTTTTTTTTTTCTTGGTTAATTACGTAGTTGTTTGGATTTGGGATAAAAGGGAGTAGATTGTAATTATTTTCTCTTAAGAGATCTTTTCTTCAGCTCCTGTTGGACAAGAGCAAAAAAGGTTCTCTTTTTATCAGCTAAGTACTTAATTAAATAGAGTATATGACTATTTGTTTATTCCACAGGCATTTACTGAGTTTTCTCCTCTGTTGGAGGCTTCTGTTCTAGATTCAGGGCTACAAACTGGGTAAGAAATGACTCCTGCCTTTCTGGTATGGTTCTCTTTTTTTTAATTGAATTCTTTATTGGTACAATTTCTGGTATGGTTCTTATATGAAAAGTAGTGAATCTATAGTGTATAATGAAGAGCTATCTGTAATATTTTGAACATTAACATAGTCACTATATACATGCTTCAACCATACACAGTGGAGTCATTTTTTCCCAGTGACTTACTTACTGTATAAATTTGACCTCACCTTTCCAACTAAGACATGCCTTTTAAGTTTTGGTAATGCAGTCACCTCTCTGTATCCTTGGATTCAACCACCCAAGGATCGAAAGTATTAGGGGGGAAATCGCATCTTTGTTGAATATTTACAAACTTTTTCTTATTATATTTCCTTACACAAGACAGTGTAATGACTATTTACATTGTATTATCATTGTGTTAGTACTTGTGAGTCATTTAGAAGTCACTTAAGTATACAAGTGAATGTGTATAAGTTATGTAAAAATAATATGCTTTTGTGTATAAGGTACTTGGGCACCTGTGGGTTTTGGTAGTCACGGAAGGTTCCTAGAACCAATCCTCCATAAAGTAATATGGTTTACAACTCATTATAGAGTTTGTAGTCTCTCCCTTTTAAAAAATATTAATCAATGCATAATTGCATATATTTATGGGCTACAGTGTGATAGTTTTGCATATGAATACAATGTGTGAATTTTGTTTAAAGCAAATGGACATGGACATAGCAAGTTTCTCGATGTTCAGATTAAGTTGGGAGTCATTCTATAGAGTAGTGAGAAGGGGCTGGCCAGCATCTGTTCATGTTATTTAGAGCACCTTCTGATGGCAAATTGCGACCTTAAATTATTTTTCTGTGGTCAACTTTGAGTTATGAGTAACAGTGGATGATGGAGCCCAGGACTAGTACCTCCATTAATCCCTTGACCTCCTGGAGGGTTACCCCTGAGACCTGTGTTTATGGATTATGTTAGACCAATGACTTTCGGCCAGGGGGAGTTTTCCACACAGGCATCATTGGACAGTGTCCAGGTGTTTTGCCAGATGCACTTCCTGGCATCCAATGTAGCAGCCAGGGATGCTGCTTAAACATTCTGGAATGAACAGGGCAGCCTGAAATATCAATAATGCCAGTGATATAATTTCCTCCACAGAACGTTGTAAAATATAACACTAAGAGATTAGAGAACAGTAACACCACATTCATGTCACTGGACAGTTGGCTGCGTTCACTGGAGTAGTCTTAAAAGTGACTGGTTCCAGCACACCAGCCTAAATAAATAGAATACTTGACAACTACCATTTATTGTACTCTGTATTAGGTACTTGTATATTATATATATTCTTCATTTTACAATGAGGAGAAAGCCTTTGAGAGGTAGTTAACTTGCCCTAGGTTTCACAGCTGGTGAAGGATGGAAGTCAAAATCAAAATTAAAATCATTCTATTCCTCTGAAGGTCAAGGTTTGAGCACATCTTCATATTGTCTCCCTTGAGGCATACACTATTCAAAATCTTACTTACAAAATGAAAATTACTATATGTCCTATATACCCCTGAGCTTGTTTGAAAGTAATTAAAACCATGAATGTTAAATTTGATCATAGTTGGAATGTCAACAGTGGAGTAAAAGGGGAGCCGACACCAACTGAAAACCAGCAGTCCTGGGAAGTACACTAGTTGAGTTTATACCCATTAGCAGTTCTACAGAGTAGTTAGAATGTGCATTTTGCAGATGACAGTGACAGAGATTAGTGAAATAACTTGCTCAGACTGTGTAATTTATAGGTTACAGAATTGGAGTATGATGTCCCATGCCTAACCTGCTGTCCTTGTTGCCTGCTGTTAATGTTCACGAGTTGAGAAGCCTTGTGGAGAGAGGAAAGTAACCTGTTCTGGATAAAAGTAATTTCAGAGCTAACTTCATTCACAATGGATTTGCAGTATTCAGGTAGAGAATGGAGAGGTGAATTTTTGTGCCTTACACAACTGATGAAAAATGAATTCAACAGAATTTGTTCTGGAGATCTACTAAAAATGACACTGTCATTTTGGAAAACTTGATTTTTCATCCTAACCTAATTTTTCAGGCCGTGCTTTGATAGCCATGAGCTTGGAGGTCACCTGTGTTTATATCCTCTCAGCACTGTACCTTTATCCTTCCTCAGGAAAGTCCAGTAGAACTCTATAATGACAGCATTTGAGTTTGTCTTTTTATACAGTTTAAACATTTGCACTTGTTATGGATGTTGTTTTTATAATAAATGTCATCAAAGTCATAGTTGTGTTTTCCATATGGGGGTGTTTTGTTTTGACAGTTAAATATTTATTTTGACTTTTGATGTGTTTTGTTTTAGGGCATAGAAGAGAAAGAATTTTTAGAAAAACAGCCCAATAACAATCATATTTTGTCTGGAAAGCAGTTTCTGTGTGCGTGGGCAGTAAAAGGACCTCGTGTTTCATTTCATTTACTTTAAATTGGAAAGGAATTTTAACCATGATTCTCAAGGGCCAGGATGCTGGAAAAACAGACTGTTATTTAGATAAAATACATGTTTTGATTTCCACATAGGACTGTGAGCCATAGATTCTGATTATAATAATATCTTGATTCTGACTACGGCCCTCAGCCACTTGGATAGTCAACTACTTTGTGCAGATAGTCATGGTGATGCTGCTGATTTTGTCCCCCTTCTCTATGATTTCATTGAATTTTTATCTTTTGTTGTGCTGAGGATTGAATCCAGGGCCTTGCACATGCTAGGCAAGTGTTTTACCTCTGACCTATCTCCCAGTCTTACCCTGCTAATTTCCAGAGATGTGGTAAAATCTGCAAGAAAATGTAATCCTTTTGAAAATGTACTTTTTGTGATGATAATAAAAAGTAGTACTTATCATTGTGGGGAAATGTGGGACGTAGAGAAAAGCCTTAAGAAAAAAATAAAGATCAGGCGTAATACACTACTCAGAAATTTGTGACAATATTTTCTCTCTTTAAAAATGCAGTGGATCTTAATGATAGTCTTTAAACTACCAGATGATTTTCTGAATGATTGCTGCATCTGTACATAGAGTTACGATTGTAATATGAGTGAAATGGGAATGCCACCAGGGAGTTGGAGAACTACTGGGACTTCCTCATGTCAGTTATATAAAGAAATGATGGCTCCTTCAAATTTCTCCTCCTCCAACTTACTAGAATTTCAGTGTTAGATGGGTCTATTACTAACCATTCTTCCCTTCATTTTGTAGATGACAAAACTGAGACTCAGTGAGGTCGAGCAGCAGATCCAAGTTCATATAAGTGTTACTGTCGGAGCTTTGGTTTGAATTTCTTTCCAGTTTGCATTTTTAGGTCTTTTTCCATACACAAGTAAATTTGTATTTCTTAATTAGAGATTTCATAGTCACAAACTTTTTGGTGGCCTATCTCTCAAAAGAATAAGCTTTTATGGTGGGAATATATTAACTATTGTAAAGACTACTACTAGCCCAAGTATTCCTTAATTTTGGAAAAATGACCAAAATATTTGTGAGTAGTACAGTAATTTTTCATATTACTAGTTGAGTTAAATTAAACATCATTGATAGAGAACTTCTTGTATCCATGTAGCCTTCAGTTTAATTTTTCTTAGCCTATCAGGTAAGTATCCAAATGTATCAAGTATGTCTCTAGGTACAAGAATAAAAAGACTTGAGTCTTTAGACGTGGTAGCCTGGAAGACCACAGTTGGAACTATTACTTCATAAAAAATAGTTTTTCCTCCATGAATTGAGATGTTTGTTGAAATTATAGGATTGATATTTTAAATATCGCATCTGTTTCTACACCTAGGTCAAATGTTAAATTACTGCAGATGCAGGTAGGCAGCATCATTAAAATACAAGCACACAGACACTTGTTCTTAGATAAATAAGTTCTTTAGCTTTCTTTCTTTCTTTCCCCACCACTCTTCATTTCTTTCTATAGCTATGTAGGTCCCTCTCTCTGGCCTTCTATGCCTGTATCTGTTTTACTCTCAGGGTGACTCTTTTTCAGCCCATCTGACAACCCACTCTCCTTTTTCTAGGCTCTTGGTGTACCAAGATCCTTCCAGCATATTCATCTGCTCATGCTTCTTTCTCTTAACCCTGTTTGCTAATATTATGGTTACTCTGTATAGACTGGGCCAGATCTGGTTCTCAGCTTTGGATGGACAGAGGAACTGATCTTCAGGTCAGTTGAAGTGAGAAGGGCTGGTGTCATTCTCTACAGAAGTGGCATTGACAGGATAGGTTAAAATACACACAGAGCTTGGGCCAGAGATTTAGCTCAGTGGTTCTGGCGCCTGCCTTGCAAGCTCAAGGTCCTGAGTTCGATCCCTGATAACCACATACAATGCAGGGCGTGGTGACTCACGCCTACCAGCCATCAATACCATATACCACAGTGCTGGGTGTGGTAGGTCACGCCTGTAATCCCAGCACTTGGGAGGCAGAGACAGGAGGATTGCTGAGTTGGAGGTTTGCTTGGGCTACATAGTGAGCTCAGGGTCAGCCTGAACTACAAAGTGAGACCCTGTCTCAAAAAAAAAAAATGCACACAGAGATTGTATAGGCTTAAATCTGTGAGTAAAGAAGTATAGTATTTCTTCTTTATAGTCAGGGCCTCAAACAATGCCAAAATTACATGAAATAACGAATATAGATACATTGCCAATATGTGAATCACATATATAATCACATATGTTTTATATGTGAATGAGTCAGAAAAGCTTACCCTTGCTGAGGAATGTATTTTAAATAGTATTTGCTCCTGTTCATTATTATTTCCTGCTAATGAACATGTGAGTCCTCACTAAGGGGCTGTATCTTTCTAACTCCCTATAGTACACTGTGTTTCTTTTCTGAAATGGATTTTTTTCTGATTTGTACAGTAGTATAATTGTCTCATTTTGAACTACTGTAGAAATAAAATACAAAGAAAAGAGATACATGTGGACTGTGTTTCTTAATGCAGAGAATCCAAGAGAAAAGAATAGTTAAAATAAGTCTTCCTTGTCAGGCTTTGCTGCATGTAAATTTTTAATTTACCCATATATAGTATGTTACGCATATCGCAAGACACAGAATGCTACAAAGACACTGTAATAACAATGATTTGTAATATCCACAGGTTTTAGATGTACTTTGATACTAAAGAAGTGATAGCTGCAAGTTCAGAGATTTTTTTGTTGAAGTTCTAATAAGGATGTTACAAAACTAAATCTGTATACTTGGAGTCTTGTCCCTTTCACTTTCAGTATTAGAATGTAAGACTGTTTGACTCCTAGCAGATTTGAAATGCGTGATACATTAACAATAAGTGTTGGTTTTGCAGTTTAATCTGCCAGACCTAGTTTTATGTATCATTCTTTTTTTTTTTTTTTTTTTTTTTGAGACAGTGTCTTGCTTTGTAGTTCAGGCTGGCCCTGAGCTCACTATGGAGCCCAGGCAAGCCTCCAACTCAGCAGTCCTCCTGTCTCTGCCTCCCGAGTGCTGGGATGACAGGCGTGAGCCACCATGCCCGGCACTGTGGTGTGTGGTATTGATTGCTGGTGGGCGTGAGTCTCCATGCCCAGCATTGTATGTGGTTACCGGAGATTGAACTCAGGACCTTGCACTTGCGAGGCAGGTGCCAGAACCACTGAGCTAACCCTCCGGCCCTATTTATCATTCTTGTTTGTAAAGTTGATTGTAAGTATCTGCCTATGAGTATAATTAATAATCTGCACTTTGATGTGGCCTGGGTAGCTGAAGTAATGAATTTCTCTTCCCCTGATTTCTTAGACACTAAGGACACACACACACACCACATGAGGACAGATATTTGTATTTTATATTATTGAATAATAGTAGATTTAAAGAATTAGTAAAATGTATATTTTTTCAATATTTTCTAAAGATTCCCTTGTAAATAATCATAGTGTGCAGTACTAAAAATGATAAGATAATTAAGGTCCTTAGTATGATAACTTCTAGAAGCCAAAGAAGTCTTAAAACTTCTTGTCCAAGATGCGATATGTCCAGACACCAGGATTAATAAAGTTTTCTTACCCTATACCTATTCCCTTTTGGACAGTAAGAAACCATGCTTCTCTTAAGGAATGAACTGGGAAGGAATTTTCCAATGTTATAAGCATACCTGATCACATTGAAGTAAGAAAACAAGCAGCCAACCCAACATAAGGAAGTGAAAGTTTTTGCTTACATCTATAGATAAAGCAGATGACCTTTGTTAGAACTACTTTTAATGTATCTGCCTTTTGGACTATATACAACAATGTCCACTTAAAACCTCTAGTTTGATGTGTTTGGGCAAATGAATGTAACCATATTCAGGCTATGCATATTTTTCATCCCAAGTTTTACCATGAGCCTTTTGCATTACATTCTTTGCCCCATTTCTAAGCAGCCTCTGATGTGCTTTTGCATGAGAGCCACATTCCAACCTAGCTTTTAAACTGTGAATCCTGTACACAGCAATCAGATTTATGTCTCAAGTGTAGTGCTATGTACTTAAGGTAAAATAATATTACAGAGGAATTCTAGGCATTGATTTTCTAGAATCTTCTTCTCAATGCCTGCAAGTGAATTACTTTAGCAAATATTCTCATTACATACTTGGATCAAAGGAAGATTACATCTAGGAGAATCAATTCTGACAAACAGAAGAGCAGTGTGTGTTCTTAAATAGGGTCAGTGAAGTGTTAAATCCTGGAAGAATAGGAAAAAATAAAACTCAATTTTGCTTCATTTAATTTGTAAAGTAAAAAAATGAAAGAATAGTAAGGGTTTTACATTTATGTACAGTCATGCATTTAAAAGAGATGGGTGTATTTTCTGAGCAGTGTGTTAGGTGATTGTGCCAATATCAGAATGTACATATAGAAATGTAGACGGTGTAGCCTACTACTCATCTCGACTATGGGCTCCTAGGCTACAAACCTGTACCTTTTATTGGACAGAGTACACAGGAAATTGTAACACAATTATGAATATAAACATAGAAAAGGTGGGAAAATATTAGGCAACAGGAATTTTTCAGCTCCATTATAATCTTATGGGATCACTCAAGTATATAATTCATTACTCACTGACATGTTAATGTGGCAGTAACAGCATGCCTATACCTCCAGCTGTACAGTCACACATGTGAACACACACAATCATTTTATAGGAATGACACTCTAAAGTGACATTTAGAGCCCTCCAGAAGTTTTTTTTTTTTTTTTTTTTTTTTTGAGACAGGGTCTCGCTTTGTAGTTCAGGCTGGCCCTGAGCTCACTATGTAGCCCAGGCAAGCCTCAAACTCAGCAATCCTCCTGCCTCTGCCTCCCGAGTGCTGGGATTACAGGCGTGAGCCACCATGCCCGGCACTGGCTCCAGAAGTTTTGAAGCAGTCTTCAGAGGGCATTTTCTGTGCCTGGAAAGTATACCGTCTTTACACACATTTATGTCCAGAGCAAACTTTTAATATGCCAAGTATTTCTTTCCTAGCAATATATTCAGTTGAGCAGCCTAAGAGATATCATACTGAGCTGTAATTTGTCCCCTTCTCTCTCATTCCCTCAGAAAAATTCAAATGTCAAGAGATGTCTGGTCATCGCTGTTCAATGCTGTTGCCATGGCCTGCATCTAGTGTCCTTTGGCCACTCTCGATTTCTACTCCTTCTGTCCTCTCTGTCTTCCCTCCCTGGTTTTCTTAATCTGTCTTTCTTGTCTCCTAATACTACTTCTTGCATTGCTCTTGTTTGTCATGACAAGACCATTTCTATAAACATTTCCAGACTAACTGGTCAACAAACTATTCGCAACGTGTCAGGAAACATATCAGGGACTGTATTTCTTATTTTTCATTTTGTGACCCAGTAACTTCTTCTAACTCCCTTCAAGTTTGGAGCTATACTGAATGTTAGATGGTTGTGAGAGGCTGATATTTGGATAGTCAAAGTTAATTTACTTGTTGGACTATGGTATGAGAGTCTTGAAACCATAAGTTATGAAAAACTTATGAGGAAGCTAAGTTAAAACAATCAATATGGTTTTGAGGTATGGAGATTTATTGTTCCTCAGACTCTAAAAATATTAAAAACCCTTTCAGTATTTGTGAAAACCTAAAAAATGCATGTTACAAAGGATGACCCTTAATGCAAAGTAGTACTTTATTTCATAATAATGTATTAATATTGGCCCGTCAGTTGTGGCAGGCATACCATAGCAATGCAAGAAATTAATGATAGGAAAGTACAAGGAGGGCTTTGAGAAGGTATATGGAAACTGAATACTTTCCACTCAGCTTTTCTGTAAACCTAATATCACTCTAGTTTCTTAACTAAAAAGTACTGTACCTTTTATACGTTTGGATTTCAGAAAAACAAAGAATATATGAGGTACTTTGTGTTACTACCTCATAGATTAAAGTCTAGTGTTTGTTCTTTAGTAGGAAGAAAATAAGATAAATGCTTCTTGAGCAATGTAACATGTGTTATGGTCCCTGGAAAAGAGGAGGTATGAGGTTTCATGAAATCTTGGCAGTAGTGCCAGATGCTGTGTTAGCTGCACAGTCGGCAGTAGATGGGTTGCTGTGAGCACTGGCTTGGAGCCTTCCTTGTCGGCCACCCACTGGTACATTATGCCATCCTGTGGTGAAGTCCCAGACTGCCCTACCATCCAGTGAGCCCTGTTCTGACCCTTGCATTTGTGGTGTCCCTAGAAACAGTCAGTTGGTGAGTATTTGTCAACTCTCTGAGTGTGATAGCTTTGGGCCCAAAGCAACAAAGCTACTTGTGTGGCTTGTAAATGTATCCCCACCCTTTTAAGTTTAGTGGTACATTTTAGGTGTACATTATGATCACATTCATCATTGGGAATTTGTACCTGTACGCAATGTATCTTGGTTCTTGTTTTTCCCTCTGCCCCTTTCTTCCCTTCTACCCCTCTTCCCCCCCTCCCCATATATGTAAGCTTTATTTCCATTTTTTTCCTTCTTACCACAAAGGGTGGAGAGCAGTTATAGTCAGGAATTTTGAATATTAGCTGGAGTTCTGCCACTAACCAGATCCTCTGAGTAAACCATTTTCTTCTCATGGTTGCAGTTTGTTAAAGTCTCTAAGTAGTTTGGATAGTCTCTAAGACCTTGTATGGGTTCGTTCATAAACAAATGTGGGAGTGACTCGAGAAAATAGTGTATTGTCTTTTGCCAAATGAGTTGTAAAGGTTAAAACTCCCTAAGTGCTCAGATTTTGGATTTTCAGATTACGGATTCTCAAATGGTGAAGTCTGTTCTAATATTGTAATATCTGAAAAAAATTCCAAATCTGAAACATTTCTGGTCCTAAGATTTCAGGTGAGAGTTACTCAACCTGTACATGTGACAATTACTATTATATGTTTATGAATACATGTATTTATACTATATAATCATACTAATTGTGATGATGTATAGTTCAGTGTTTCTTAGAATGGAGCTTGTGGATCACCAGCATGAGTATAACCTGTGAACTTGTTAGAAATGCAAATGTATGAGCCCAGACTTGCTGAGCCATAAATGCTAAGGACAGGACAGGGCCCAGGACTCTTGAGTTTTAACAAGATAACCTCATCCCTCAGGAGAGCTAATGCCCACTATAACTTGACAGCTGTGAGCTGTAGGAATTTGGGACAGTGGTTCTCAGCTTTGGCTGCATTAGATTCATTTAGGGAAACTGCTGGGGGGGGGGTATTGTCTTAGCTGTGCTGCTATAACAAAATGCCTGCTAGTAGATGATTTGTAAGCACCAGAAATTTATTTCTTACAGTGCAGTAGGCCAGAAATCCAAGGTCAAGGCATTGGCTGTATCCATTGTCTAGTGAGGGCTGCTCAGGCTTCTAAGATGGCTATGTTCTCAGGAGCTCAGGAATGCTGTGTCCTCATATGAAAGAAGGTGGAAGGGCCAAAGGGATCAACTCTGTCTAGCTCTTTTAGAAGGGTACCTAACCCTTCTCCTGAGGGCTCCATCTTCCATGACTTAATCACCTTCATCAGATTGTAGAACCTAACAGTATGTTGGTGAGTAAGTTTTAAAATGAATTTGAGAGGTTATAAAAACATCTAAATTATCACAGCAAGGAAGGTGGGGAGAGCTATTACAGGGAAGAAAAAGAGAAAGAATCTTCTGGTGGGGGCTTCTTAGACTACTGTGCAGGCTACGCAGGTGTGCAAAGCCATCCGTGGTTGTTCTGCCTTGGCATCATGGCTTTGTAGCCTCTGGCCCAGAGCCATCTTTTGGAAGTGTGGCCAGGTCCAAGTTCAGCTCTGGGAAGATGTGTTAAGTGGGAACGAGACCACATGTGTGAAAAGTTTTGAGAGCCAAGAGGGCTAAATGCTGGGTGAGTGCAGCCCCTTCTATATGGGCCTTGATCCCATTCATGAGGGAAGGACCTTCATGGCCTAATCCCCTCTTAAAGGGTCCATCTCCTAATATGATATGTTGGCCAGTAAGTTTGAAAACCTGAATTTTATAGGGCTCACATCCAAACCAAACACAGACATCAGTGGTTGCCATAGCTTCCCTGGGGCACCAGTTTTGAGAATCACTGGTTAAGGGAGAACAGCATGAGCAAAAGCACCTTTCATTCTGTAGCAGCAGTGAGCCTCAGAGACAAGGACAGCCAAAGCCACCACCGAGTTTTGGGGAAGGTAAAATTGAGCTATAGTCCTTGAATCTCAAACAGAAATTTCAGCAGAGGAATGTTTTGGGGAAACGGAGTGATGCCTTTGAGGAGGGACATTTAAGAACATGTTTTGACTGCTGTGTGAAGAACGGCGCATACCCACCATTGTGTCTGATTACGTAGTCTTAGTCTCAGTGTGAAGTGATTGTGGGCCATACAAGGACTGTAGGAATGAGATCATAAGGAGGGAAAGTCACGACAGCTCTTTTACAAAGAAAAACTGGGCAGAGTTTGCTGCAGGTTGTGGGGTAAAGGGTCTTCCACTGTCTTTGGTTCTGGGGTCCCTCTCAGACTTCCAGAAGGGCCAGGGTTCTCCAGATATGACTGTCAGAGTGGTCACAAAGCATCTGTGTCAGTTCTGTCTCTCATTGCTTTGATGTAGTTCTAACTTGGGAGTGGTCCACCACTACTTCTATAGACACAATGCTCATCACCAGACAAGCTCCTCTGGGTCATCATGTCAGGGAAAAAGGTGGGTTTTCTTAATGAAGGGCTGCTTGGATTTGTGGAAAGTCATAAACTTGGCAATGACTAATTCAAGCCTCTTAGTCAATTAAATGAAAATTTTTTTTTTTTGAGACAGGGTCTCACTTTGTAGTTCAGGCTGACCCTGAGCTCACTATATAGCCCAGGCAAGCCTGGAACTCAGCAATCCTCCTGTCTCTGCCTCCTGAGTGCTGGGATTACAGGCGTGAGCCACCACACCCGGCACTGTGGTATGTGGTATTGATTGCTGGTGGGCGTGACTCACCGCACCCAGCATTGTATGTGGTTACCAGGAATTCAACTCAGGACCTTGCGCTTGCGAGGCAGGCACTGGAACCACTGAGCTAAATCTCCAGCCCCCAATTAAATGAATTTTTATCATTTGTTTTCTTTGGGAGCTGCCATAATAATAATTGAAAAGACAGTCTCCTTTTATTTATTTTTTTTAGTTAGTTATGTATGTATGTATGTTTGTTTGTTTGTTTATTTATTTGAGACAGGGTCTCGCTTTGTAGTTCAGGCTGGCCCTGAGCTCACTATGTAGCCCGGGCAAGCCTCGAACTCAGCAATCCTCCTGCCTCTGCCTCCCAAGCGCTGGGATGACAGGTTTGAGCCTCCATGCCTGCCCAGTCTCCTTATTTTTAAAACAAAACAAAAATATTGAACATAAGGGCAAAGAACAAGAATTGCAAGGGTTTACCTTTTGACTTTAGTCAATATTTGTCACTCTATTTTTCTTGCTAGATTTCACCATTTGACTTGTTTTTGCTTTGTTCCTAATGCCTGATAACTTTAGTTTCCACTATTATACTTTTGATGGTTTTAAACTAAATATTCTTAATATTTAATATGCATGTCAAGAAATAAGCACATATTTGCTTTTCCCTTTATGACCAAAAAAAAATTTTTGTGTATGTGGTTTTGGGGATGGAGCTGAGGGCCTTGTGCATGCTAGGCACATTCTGCCACTGAGCTACACCTTCAGATGCCCTGACCAAAACTTCTTTGTTAGCCTCCAGAAACAGCCCATGGAAAGATCTTTTTGGTATTTATCTTTGGGACAATAGGGGGAACTACTAACTGTTCCTTCTTTTCAGTTTATAGATCTAGACCACATCTGGTAAAGATACTTACTAGTTTGAAAACCTATAAAAACAGACACAGTATTTTTAAAGGTTACATATATCCTAACACAAAGTTAAAAGTGGTTCATTACTCTAATTCTGATAAATCTATGGAGTTTTTAGGTTTTAAAAGGAATTGTAAAAGTCCACAAATAATCTGGACTAATCACAATATTAAATGTGTACTGTGCCTCTTGTAGACATTTTTTTAAAAAATTTATCTTTTCCCAAACTGAATAAGGAATAAAAACTATCTCTTTAAATTCTGAAGAGTATAGTAATTATATGAAATAAATGCAGAGGCTTGAATAGAAATAAATGATTTTCCAATGAATAGAGCATGTCACCAGCTGTACTCTACAACAAGTCTTACTCTAAAGACACAAAGGTGAATTTATTATATTTCTCTAACTGGTAATCCCCTTCTTTGTGCATATGTGGGTGTGTGTTGTGGTGCTGAGGATTGAATCCAAGGCCTTGTGTGTGCAAGGTCAGTGCTAACCTCTGAGCTACACCTTTAGCCTCCCATTCTTTTAGTTTTTCTGTATTTAATAAATTAATATGAGGTGAAAGATTTGGTTATGTTGCAGATCTTTAACAATTTAGTTATGTTAGAATTACTAAAAATGAGATGTTTCATCTGAACTGTTTATTTGGAATAAATTATTTTGCTGAGCGAGAGCCTATTTATTAGTTCTTCTGTTAAAGGAAATGAGCCAGTGGCCATCTCAGTTATATTTATTATTGCATTTTATGGTAACACTGAAAATGTGCTTTTAATGGTCGATATGCTGTTGTTTGTGACTCATAGGAGCCTAAGTAGGTAAATGAATAGAAGTAGCATAAATGAGAAGTCTGTACTGCCCATCGGCATCATAAGTTTACCTAATTAAAAAAATGTTTAGGGTTTACCCACCTTTGATTTCTTAGGTGGGAGAGAATATTCTGAAGGACATGATTAAGGAATGGTTGCCATGGCAGTCACATTCATAGAATCTAGAGGAGACAATGAATCCCTGGAGATCATCCATTTTGATTGATTCAACTGGTCTTTTAAATTCATTCAAACAGCTGTTGTCTCTGGATTTTATTTTTCTGCATAATTCACCCAATTGATTGGTGATTTGGGGATTTAAGCTTGGCTTTAAGTACTGACATGTTCCTCTTTGTCTATGATTATAATACCTTTGTTAAACCTCAAGAAAAGTAGTAGTATGTATTAAACATCCCTAAAAAGTAACTGCTGGCCTATTCAGGAATAATATAAATGGTTTGTCTAATTTCACTTATTAATTCTGTCAGGGTTGATAAGATTAACATTTATTTTAAAGCATGCTTGACCCTGAAGTATTTGGGTCTTATTTTGGAATACTTTGCTGTCATCATATTTTACCCGTTGCATTTGGCTGCTGCTTTGTTTTTATTCTGTGACTTGTGCAATATTATCAACACAATTTGTGTTATGTCTGGTCAGAGCCACAGTTATCTACTGCAGTTAGAAAAGTACACAAGTGACCCACCATGAGTGTCGTCCTCCTTAGGGCCCCAAATAGTGTTACACACTGGTAGGAGAAAGTGAGAAAGAAACACAAATGCAGTTTACATCTCACTGTAGGTTTTTCTCCTTTGTGAATTCATTTTTGATGGTGAACTATGAAGTTTGGAATGAAAGGCTACTCCCTCTGGGCCCTAAGTAGGACCCAGTTTTGAGAGCTTTGCTTCCTCAGCCTTTGGGCCTTTCCCTCTTCTGCCCTCTGGAGGATGTCAGGGAAAAGGAAATGCAAAGAAGTCCTCTGAGAAGGGATAGGGAGGGCGCTGCTTTCCTGACTAGAAGATAATTTCCTTCTCCCTTCCTCAGCTGTAGCCCTCCTAACCAGAATTTAGAACATATAGAAGGTAAGGAACACATCTTCAGGGCTGGAATCTTAGGATGGAAGCTGTCCCGCCTCTTTTAAGTAGAGACCCAGATTCTTTAAAGTAGAAGCTAGTATGAGTTGTGTTTATCTCCAGGAAAAATCAATTCCAGAAGGGTGAGTAGGATGAAATGAAATACTAAGGCTAGGGTGTGAGGAATTCAGGTTGGCAGTTCAAATGGGGTTGAGTCTAAAGTGAAGTAGTTTTGGTGTAGGGCATTTGTGGCAGTGTTGGAATTTATGATCCAAGTTGGGTAACATCGTCACTCTCCCTGCTCTGTGCTTAATTATAATTATGTTTGTAATATTCGTTGATGGTCTTACCTGCCCTTAGTTCTTTGTGAGGTAAGTTGCCATTGTGGGGCTCAGAGGGGCGGGGCAGGTAATATGAGGAGGGGCCAGTGTTTGAACCAGGCAGTCCGACTCTGGCAACCTGGCAGTGACAATTGTGCTATGCTATGATCCTGCTCTAGCTCTGTGGAAGCATGTGACACTTTCTAGAAAGAGTGAGCTCCATGTGTGTGGAGTATGGGTAGTAGGCAAAAAGGAAGAGAGCTTTTGTGTGTACATATCATGCTGAGTTCTGAGAGAGAGAAAGATTTTTGTCTGTACTACCAAGAAACTTACTGCTTTAGGACAGTCAAGATGTAACATGAAATATATTATTTATATGACCAGAAATAAAAATATTGTCTTGAGCATTAATGGGAAGAGGAGTTGAAGGTGTTTCTTTGAGTTAGTTGTTTTACATATTCTCCCCTGAATGTTAGCTCCTCACCACTGCCACAGATTGGGCTTCCCCTGGCCAACAAGAGCCTGGTCCTTATAGTCAACAGCTTTGTCCATTTTGCGAACAGTTGTCCTCAACTCTGATGGTTGTCATTTAAATCTCTTAGACAGATGAACCCATTAGCCTATTTGAATAATGGGTCCAGCACCTTCATATTTCTTAAATCTGTAGCCACTGCCTATTTGATGGGCATGGAAATGGTCATTCCTGGCTTGATTATAATGCCTAGTTTGTTTGTCTTGTTTCCATTGGTAGTGCTTGAGAGCCATCTGTGTGCCACACTGTTTTGGCTATAAGGACAGAGCAGTGAAAGTGCAGAGGGGGCTGTCTTCTCCTTAGGTGGAATGTGGCGGTGATATGTTCGGGCCCATGGCACATGGGCCTGTGGGGAGATTGTGTGGGCCTGGGGAGGGCCGCATGCTGCGGCAGACTGCCAGGACGGGAACAGCACAGGGCACACCTGATTCCTAGTGCTGGACAGCCGTCCACAGTGCGCTCGGCCTGCTCCCTCGCCTGGATCCTAATCCTGTTGTTGATTGGAGATAACTTCAGGGGTGACAGGTGCCTCATCTCCGTGGCAACACCTCTAAATATTCCTCTGGTGACTTGTGTTCTGCATTCTAGCTGGATCTGAGCCCTCTTGTGGCAAAATATTCTAAAGATGTTAAAAGAGAAAAAAAAAAGCTCAACTAATAAATCTATTCTAAACGACTGAGTCATTTGTTTTGATTACCCGGGTGATTGCCAAATGTTAATTTAAAACTGAAATAGGCCATGAGCTCACTCCCCTAACAATGCTGAGTGTTTGAGCTAATACAGCTTGATAATGAGGGAGCCGGATCCAGTGCCAGTGCTAATGTTATATGATAAACCGACATTTAGAGAAATATGCAGAACATCTTGGCAGTTTTCTGTTAACTCTAAGGGTTGTAAATAAAGTAGAATGTGTTACCATGAGCCATTTCAAAGGAAGTTGACTTTTTTTTAGAATTTATGACTTTTCTTCTAAAAAGGTAACTTTGACTCTTGATTTTCATTTTTTCCCTAACTTAGGCAACTGAAATCTAGTCTCAGCTGTATCCAGCCCTTGCCAAATATATCCAGCCTCCACACATCCAGTGTGAGGTAAGTTTTACTAATTGCCACAATATTCTTATGCTCATCTTCAACCTCCCAATTTGTAGTGTTAGGAGCAGCATTGCACAGAGAGCTTTATTTGTACAGGAGGTTTTAAAAAGGTTTAATCAACCCATCCAATATCACTGCTTATCCTAACTATGAGCCCTCTTGGGAATGCCTTTGCAAGGGAAAACCTCATTTTCTTTAATTTGGGGGCATGAAAAGTGAATCTTCCAGGAACAACAGAACCATTAGGTGGTTTCCTTGAAAATAAAGACTGGCTCATGTCACAGCATGAACAGTAGGGAGCAGGAAAGCTGCATGGAGCAGATACTGGCACAGAGGAGGAGGAAGCTTCTGCTGGCAACCAGAGGGGTTGTGCTGACGAGACTAACCAGCAGGCATCTTTCTGGGCAGAAGTGGCCAAGGTGTACCATTGTTGCTATTAAATATGGTGATAGAAATGCCAAAGAATGCTGCTTTTGGGTTAGCATTGCTAGCATATTTTTAAATTTTTCCTTTAGTTTAGAGCAGCCAGACCATGCAGACCTTCCCTTTCCTTGGCCAGGCACCTGTATTTTGACGGTGATACATCATACAAGGTTAGATGTGGAATTTTTTACTTGTAGCATCATGTCAGTGCTCATAAAGTTTCAGATTTTGGACCATTTTGGATTTTTAGATTTAAAATTAGGCATTGATACCTGTTTACACACATGAATATTTTAGACCTCAGGGAGTAAAAACTGTAAGACAAGGTTTTACAAATATTTAATCTGCATTTTCTCCTTTTTCTCAATTATGGTGGTAGTTGGAATCCCTTCAAAGAGCCAAGGTTTGAAACTGGCTGATGATAAAAGCCTCAGCAGCTAAGGTAGCCTCTTCATCTTCCCTCTGAACCATGCCATAGCTTTCACTCAGAAAGAGCCTTTGCCTCTAAGACTGTTTTAGTAAACCTTAAAAAAATTGTAGAAACCTATCTTCAAAAAATCATACATATAACCCCAGTAAAGAAAATCAAAGCCGAACGGCTTTGGCTCAAGCAGGAGGCTGTGACTCTGTCCCCCTCCTCTGAGGGGTCTTTTAGTGTTCATCTAAAGAGTAAAAGTTTTAGCTCTGTGCATTTTTATGGCTTTTTTATTTTCCCACAGAAAATAAAAGATGATTTAAGTAAACGACCTCCTGTCTCCTTAGTTTGAAGTGCCAGCTAGTTGGAACCTGGCATTTGTCATGCACCATTTGCCTCTAGGAATTCAACAGCAAGCTGCAGCTTTGAGGTGTCTCATCAGTAGAGAACTTTCATAGGAAGTTTGGGCCTGAGGTGATGCTCTTTAAATGTTCTTTAGTTGAAATTTTCAAATTCGTGTTTGAAGTAGTTTTCTAATACCAAGAATACCCAATGATATCTGAACTCTGACCCAAATTTTGTGTTGCTTGTGTTTTCTTTGAGAGCAATCAGTTTCTCAAGTGAGTTAGTTAAATAGGATTTGTTAATTTCTGCTTCATTGTGACAGAAATACATATTCATTCATTCAGCATAAGCATTCATTCGTCAACAGGCTTAGGTGGGGTTTTATTGTTTTTTTTTTTTTTGAGACAGGGTCTCACTTTGTAGTTCAGGCTGGCCCTCAGCTCACTATGTAGCCCAGGTAAGCCTCAAACTCAGCAATCCTCCTGCCTCTGCCTCTCGAGTGCTGAGATGACAGGCATGAGCCACTACACCCAGCACTATGGTAGGTGGTTACCGGGGATCAAACTCAGGACCTTGCGCTTGTGAGGCAGGCACCGGAACCACTGAGCTAAATCTCCGGCCCAGGCATAGGTGTTTTACCTCACTTTGGCAGAGATGTGCATAGTTTCTCTCAGCCCTCCCTATCTGTATAGGCACGTTCTGTGTGTCAGTCTAGAAATGTAGTAGTGTGCAGAAGAAAAGGAATAATACACTTGTGTCTGGTATTCTTCAAGTGTAGGACATCCCTTAGATGATTTTCTTTTTGGCAGATGAAGAAACTGACTTTACTTTTTGTTTTTAATTACATCGCCCAATGTTAAGCAGACCATCTTCATCTCTGCTCTGCTTTTGGAGCCTGTGGTTTATGCCACCTCCACATAAGCTTGTACAAATAGTAAATATATAAAATGGCAGGAGCTGCAGGTGTGCCTGGGGCCCCAGTGAACACAAATGCACTTTATATTTTATTTTTTCATTTTGGTTTTTTGAAACAAAGTCTCACCATATAGTTAGTGCTATCCTTGAACTCACCATGTAATTCATGCTGGCCTCAAACTCAAGGCAACCCTTCTGCCCCAGGCTTAGAAGAGCTGGCATTACAGGTGTGTGCCACTATGCCCAACTTACATTCTGTTTTTTAAAAGTTTGCTTAGAATAGTTGAATAGTTTAAGAACTAGATTTTACACTTCCTACACAAAGATACTTAGGTTTTAAAAAATTAATACCAAGTCCCATTTTAAGTTTAATTTTTCACTTATCAACAGGTAAACTTTATAATTCAAAAACTTGAAAATATTCCATTTGTTTATCTTTGAGTTTATGAAATTGTTTGAAACACAGCTTGGCCACAGCGTAATGTTTAGCACATACATGAGCTGGGCTAAATACAAGCTCTTTGTAATGACGGTATTGTTAATTAGATACATATTTTCCATCTAGGAAATATTTGTATTGGTGGCATATGGTCATTTTCACTATTAATTTGGCAGATTTTTAATATTCACATAACACATATTATAAAAGATGGTAATCATAATGATTTGCTGTGTGTGGCTTTGATACTAATGTGACCTGTCTTCTCAGAGCACTGGTAGTAGGCATGCAGATCAGCACAGATGGGTACCCAGCTTGAAAAGTTTCAAAATCATCCTTCTAGTGCCAAGGTCTTGAAGTGGTGGGCTGGATCTGGCACACAGAGGTGTTCTTTTAAAATTTCAAGTGAATTGCCAGCATTTAAAATTTCAGATTTTTAACAATTTTTAAACTTCTCTTGAAATATGAGAAGATCCGGCAGCACTGCACCTACATTCCTGTTTGGCTTTACTAGGCTGGAGCCAGATTACCTCTGTTCCCTCAGGTGGAGTATGACCTCTGAGGTGGGCACAGTCCCTAGCACTCTCTGTTGTCCCCTTGACACTAAGGACGAGAGGTGGATGCCATTACTGCAGTGTTTTACTGGTGTAGGGACATGAGTTTTCAGTGTGAGATTTAGATCAATGGAGGCTACAAACAGAAGGTCAGTTTGCTGATTTTCAGGCTCAGTGTTGAGTGGTATTCATTTTAAGAGGGCACTTAGAAAGGCTCATGGTAAACACTTCAGGGGAAGGACACATTCTGACGGTACCTGATTAAGAGAAGGAACATCAATAGCCATAGGTGTTTTATCCCACTCTGACAGATGTGCATGGTCTCCTTCAACCCTCCCCATCTGTAACAGGCAGATTCTGATGAAGCACATCTGGAACGGGGCCTGAGACTCTACAGCTCCAATGAGCAGAATGTAACACTGCCGCTAGTCTGAGGGCCTCCCTCTGTTTGAGTAACAAGAGGATTTTAGATCAAAGGAATCTCAATAAAAAATAGGCAGCAGAGATTCTTTGGCCTGAGAAATAGATTATATGAATTTCAGGTTGAATCTTCCTAGATAAACCTGAGATCATATCTAGTTATAGCACAGTAGGTGAAAATCACTGTTTTTTGGGTATAACATAGATCGTGTTAGAAGATAAAAATTTTTTGAATTTTTCTTCTAAATTATATGATTCTAGTAAAAAGGTAGATATATTAATGGTCCAAAACCATGATGTAGGAATTAGACCTGCTAATTTTTTTAATTGAATTCTTTATTGGTACAATTTATATACATCTCAAAATCACATATAACATTGGGGAATTTGTACCAGTATATGCCACAAGTTAATTCTCATTTTTACCCATATCCCTACCCTCTCTCCCCTCCTCCCCCCTTTATACATGCTCTTTTATTTTCTTTCTGTATCATATTTATTCCTTCCCCTCATCACATTCCCACACCAAGTTTCCTATAGAAATATTCCATTCTATAAAAGCTGTCCTACTTTCTAGAACTCATTTGCATAATTTTATTAATATAGGAGAATAGGGCTTTTAGAAAACTTAAAAAATAAGGGCACAGAAAATAAGGTGGTTAACAAATTCCTGAGTATAGAAAAAGAAAGGGATCAACAGATTCAAATACATACAACCCTACTGTGGAAAAAGTTTAATTAAAATGAAAAGGAAAGTATGACAGGAAAAATATGCACATATGAAAAGATAATTAAGTTTTATGTTATGTGCAGAACTCATACAGATTGTAAGAAAGGCACACACAGGCCTGGTATGAGGTAGACACTCCGCGACTGTTTGGCTGAATGAACTGTCCAGTAGGTAAATGGATAAAGGGATTTATATTATATCAAATAGTAAAAATTTATGTCTAGCCTCACTAATATGTACAGACAAGCATATTCAATTATCTACAAGGTGTACTTTCCGCTTATCAAATACATAAAAGTAAAAAGAAAACTTGATGTTAATGTGGTTACCTGGAGACAAACATTCACTTACTTCTTGCTACTAGCATCATAAGTTGGTACAAAGTCTTTTGGTACATTTTTGGCAAAAATCACAAATTGATACCCTTTAATGTAGTAATACTGTTTTGGAAAATGTGTTCTAAGAAATTATCCCAAGGAAAACTAAAATGATTGTATGTTGTAGGTGTTCATCAAAGTGCTGTTTGTGAGGATTCCGGTTTAAAACAAATTTAAATATCTAACATTAGAGAAATTGTTCATTTATTGAACAAATAATTTTGGTTAAGTGAATTGAATGTGTATCTTTACAGTGGGATTCCATGAGTTTGTGAAAAATTACATTTTGATGCTTGCATAGAAATGTGAATTACATAAAGTAGCTTTACTGAAAAACGCAGGATGCAGAGTTGTAGATGTGCTGCCGTGATAACCAGGAAAAATGAGATGTACTTATGGACATGATCTAGAAGTCATGTGGAGAAAAGTAAGTATCACTTTGAGGATTTTTATGTTATTTTTACATTTTGCTATAGCTTCTTTCTCACTTAAAGGTTGGCAGTCTCCTGTTGCTACCTGTTTAACTCCAGATTGCAAGTAGGTATTCTTGTTTATCATACAGTTGATGCTTAGTACATAACCATGGAAGTAGAATGAAGACTCCTGCCCAGAGCTTACATATAAAGTTCCAATGATATAGTTCCTTCCTAATTATTTTGTTTTATCATCTCAAGCCTCCATTTTACGTTTTCATTTCATGGTTGATAGACATCTTGATGTCCCATGTGACAAAGTGCAAAACTTTTAATGGATGTGTAGCAGTGCCAGGCAGGGGATGAGCCTTCATGTCTAAATCCAGTGTATACATAAGGAGAATCTTAATGAACTTGTAATTTGAGGATGGTGTCTTGTCTTCTAATTTTTTCTAGAAAAGGCATAGAAATCCACTTGAAGATTGCAAGCCTTCTCACAGTGCCCCCCCCCTTTCAGCTGTACTCCCTGTTTCAGATATATTTGTTTCCCTGTTGTAAGTACACTTTTCTCTTTTAAATAGGTCAGTTACTTCATGTCTGTTTTTCTTTTTTGACATGGTTTCCTCTGGCTTTGGTACCACATATTTTCCCCATATGTCATTGCCTCCCGAGCTTCATGTTGCAGTCTTCTTTCAAGGGAAACAGAGAGTACATTGCTTGGGTGGGGAGTAGCTCTTGACTCTTTTGCTTGCCCTTTGCTTGAATGAGGATTGGTATTTCTTTTGGGGCCAGTTCTGTTTGGTTTTGTAGTTTTCAGAGTCAGTTATGTTTGGACTGAAAGACATTTTAGTAAAAATAATGGTAAGTCACCAATAGGTCTGGCAGAGGTGCAGCACATTTGTCAAGGTTACTGGTTTATTTATCTCTTCTGTCTCTATGACAACTAAATCTGGGTCTGGGACTTAATGGAATTAATTCTGACCTCTTGTAAAATCTCCTAACTTTTCCCAGTGTCTGCAGTAGAAAGAATTCATTTTCACTTGAAGACAAAAACTGCCTTATTTATAATGGGGTTCTCATTAGACTTTCAAAACATACAATCACTAGCTTTCACTTCTTACAGTCTTACATCAGAGTATACATTACATTTGTAAGGAAAGCTAATCACACATGCATTACTAATGTCCCAAGGAAGTAATTTTTAAAATTGAATTCCTTATTGGTACATTTTATATTCGGCTTATAATCACACTCAACATTGGGGAATTTGTACCAGTATGTGACATGAGTTAATTCTCATTTTTACCCATATCCCTACCTATCCCACAAACCCCCACCCACTCTATACATGTGCTTTTTCTTCCCAAATAATATTTATTCTTTCCCCTCATTACTTTGCCCCATCACATTCCCTTTGAGTATTTCCTATTGCACAAAATCTATCATATATTCTAGAACTCATTTACTTCTACAGATACTCATACCAGAGTAAAGATATGGTGTTTACATATCTGTGATATATTTATTTTACTTATTAGTGTGTCCTCAAGGTATGTCCATTTGCACATAAATGAATGAAATACCATTCTTCATGACAAAGTAATACTCCATTTTATTTTTAAAAAACACATCTTTATCCAGTCTCCAGTTGATGGGCATCTGCATTGTTTCCAAGACTGGGCTATCACAAACTGAGCTGCTATGAACATGGGTGTACATATATCTCTACGATATGATTCCCTTAATTCCTTTGAGTATATTCCTAGCAGGGGAATAGCAGGGTCAAATGGGACCTCTAATCCTAGTTTTCTGAGGAATCTCCACTCTGATGTCCACAATGGTTGCACAAGTCTACTATCTCACCAACAGTGGAAAAGGGTTCCTTTCTCCCTGCAGCCTTGCCAGCATTTATTGCTGGTTGATTTTGCAATAGCAGCCATTCTTTGTGGAGTGAGATAAAATCTCAGTGTTGTTTTCATCTGCATCTCTTGAATGACCAGTGATACTGAACATTTCTTCCTATGCTTCTTGGTGGCTTTGACTTCTGCCTCTGAGAAGTATCTGTTCATTTCAGATATGCATTTTTGAATTGGGTCTTTAAACTTGGGGGTACTGATTTAAGTTCTTTATATATTCTAGATAGTAGCCCTTTGCCTGAGAAACAGCTAGAAAAGATTTTTCCCATATTGGTTGTCTTGTAGCTGTGCCAGTGGTTTCTTTTGCTGTGCAGAAGCTTTTTAGTAGGATGAGATTCCATTTGTTGATTCTTTCTGTTAGTTCTCGTGCTAAAAATTCATCTGGAACCACAAGAGACCTACAATAGCAAAAGCAATTCTAAACAACCAGGACATGGCAGGGGGTATTACGATCCCCAATTTAAAATTACTATAAAGCCACTGTGATAAAAAACTGTATGGTACTGGCAAAGTAACAGCCCTGAGAACCAGTAGAATAGAATAGAAGATCGAGAAACAACTCCAGATACAGTAAGCCACTTTACCTTTGACAAATGAGCCAAATATCCTCAGTGGAGGAAAGACAGCTTCTTTAACAATTGGTGCTGAGAAATCTGGGCTTTAACCTGCCAAAAACTAAAGCTAGACCTATCTCTTTCACCATGTACTAAATTAAAATCACAGTGGATTAGAGACTTAAAACAGAAACAATAAACCTGCTGCAAAACAGGTTAAGTAGAACTCTTGGAGACACTGGCTTAGGCAGAGACTTCATGGCCAAGGAAGTGATTTTTAAGAAATACATAATTTTCTTTTTAGTGAAATAAAATATTGTTCAATTAATGTGAATCAACTATGAGTGAGAACTTTCTATTAGAGAACTTTTTGAAAGGATATTAAATCAGTGGGAATATTGATTTGACACTGGATTTATATGTGTGTATATACATATGTATATATATATATATATATTTTTTTTTTTTTGAGACAAGGTCTCACTTTGTAGTTCAGGCTGGCCCTGAGCTCATTATGTAGCCCAGGCAAGCCTCAAACTCAGCAATCCTCCTGCCTCTGCCTCCTGAGTACTGGAATTATAGGCATGAGCCACCATGCCCAACACTGTGGTATGTGGTACTGATTGCTGGTGGGTGTGAGTCACCACACCCGCTATTGCATGTGGTTACTGGGGATTGAACCAGGGACCTTGCACTTGCTAGGCAAACAGCAGAACTGCTGAGCTAAATTCTTGGCCCCCTTTCACCATCTTCAAGGAACAAACTCACAATATGAATTTTCCTTAAAAGCAAAACAAAGGAACCCAGGAATGCTTAATAAAGATTCCACAAATGTTGTAGCAAGGGAAGTGAAAAGTATCCTCCCATCCTTACTCCACAATTTGAAATACTACAGTCAAGACTGTCATCAAATCTAGTTCAGGTCTGATAGCAACTCAAGGATACTAAATGCTTTTTTGCTAAGATTTTTAGAACATCAGAAAAGTTCAGGGGATGTAGAAGTTGTTTTAAGATCTTGCCCATCGTCACCTCTTATTAATAGGACAGAGACTTGAGAAGCCAGCGACAGGTGCTCACTTGTAAAAGCCATATGTATGAGGTGGCTGTTAGACGCTCCTTAATTTCAAGGTTTGAAACCTTGACTCACATGTCTTACATAACTGTGAATGTAGAAGATTTATTGGATCAAGGTCACCATTAAGTCATATAAATGTTGTTATATCCAGTCTGAGAAGCATAGCTGAGGTCAAAGTTTTTACAGAAATGGGAGTGCTAAAGCCTGAACCCCTTAGTAATGGTGGAGATGGAACAGCACTTTATCATCATCAGCAGCAGCAGCATTATCCTTTTAATCTTACATACTAAAAGCCTGTGTGGACAACTGTGGTAACAACTCTTACAATTTGTGGATTTCATTGTTTCATGATTAATGTTTTAATTTTGTGTACACAGTACTAGGGATCAAAATCAATTTAAATAAAAACATATGAAATATATAAAATATATTTAGAGAAGAGTAGCCTCATTCTCCTTTCTTGTCAGCCAGATAAGCTTCGTGTTTGTAGAGCATCTTTCACTGAAGATGTCAACTTAGTGGATAAACAATCAGTTTCTTTAAAAATTCTGTACCTTACAAGAGAAGTGTTGGGCCATAGGTAGTTTGGTGAGAATTTGTGGTCTTTGTTGAACCTGTGGACATTTGATAAGCCATGGAAGATGTGTATGTGATGGAAGCATTTCTATATAATTTTTTGTTTAGTTTTTTTTTTTTTTTTTTTTAGAAACAGGTTCTTGCTTTGTAGTTCAGGCTGACCCTGATCTCACTGTGTAGCCCAGGCAAACCTCGAACCCACAGCCATCCTCCTGCCTCTGCCTCCTGAGTGCTGGGATTACAGGCATGAGCCATCATGCCTGGCACTGTGGTATGTGGTTAGTGGGGATCAAACTCAGGCTCTTGCTCTTGCAAGGCAGATGCCAGAACCATTGAGCTAAATCTCCAGCCCTCTATAATAGTTTTTAAGGCTATGTAATTCATAATTAAGGTATTGTACATATTCCTTTCCCAGAACGAGTGGAGCTTTTTCAGTAGATAACTGTGAGAGTTAGTGCACATACCATAGTTGTCAGTGTACTTAGGGATTCACAACGTACAGAATATTTACAGTTGATAGCACATTTTTTTTCCTTCAAGTGGTTCATTCATCCTGTGACTAGAGAGGATGAGTTCCACCCTCTGTGTTGGAGGCGTATGACAGATTTCGATACCAAGACAATACAACATGCTGTAATATTTTTGGCATATCCTTTATATTTTCGGCTCTGCCCTCTGCCCTGTCAGTCTTCATAAACTTTGTACCAGATCTTGATCTGACTCTTTGACCCTCTCAGTGGTATTTCCTATTTTTCCTACAGGGACAATGTAAGGCATAAAGAATAAAGGATGTGCGCCAGGCGTGGTGGCTCATGCCTGTAATCCCAGTACTGGGGAGGCAGAGACAGGAGGATTGCTGAGTTCGAGGCTTGCATGGGTTATGTAGTGAACTCAGGGCCAGCCTGAACTACAAAGGGAGACCCTGTCTCAAAAACAAACAAACAAACAAACAAACAAATAAATAAATAAAGGATGTGGTTGAGGTTCCTGTCTCAGACTGTATCCTTCTTTCTCCAGGAAACTGAAAGCTCCTCAGGAGCAAGAATGCTGATACTTGCCCTTAGCACCTCTGTCATTTGTCATTTTGTGCCACACGTTTAGTAGGCACTGACTAGCGATACAGTAAATTGATACAATGAATAGTGTACAGGACAGCCTCAGAATCTTTGTTTGACGTGCTGTGCCTCTCATAGTCATATTCCTGACATCACTGGTGGATATCCTTATAGCATGGTATCATTTCTTTTTCCAGTGTTGAAATTTTTTCAGAGAGACAGGAAAGTTGAAATTATGCAGTGAATACTCACATTCCCACCACCTAGATTCTATAATTAAGCATTTTATCATACTACCCTTATCACATGCCCATCCATCCATTTGTCTGTCTTAATTTTTTGGATGCATTTTTTTTTTGAGACAGGGTCTCGTTTTGTAGTTCAGGCTGGCCCTGAGCACACTCTGTAGCCCAGGCAGGCCTCAAATTTAGCAATCCTCCTGCCTCTGCCTCCTGAGTGCTGGGATTCCAGGCGTGAGCCACCACGCCCGGCACTGTGGTATGTGGTATGTGGTATTGATTGCTGGTGGGTGTGAGTCACCATGCCCAGCATTGTTTATGGTTACCAGGATTGAACTCAGGACCATTGGGCTTGCGAGGCAGGTGACAGAACAACTGAGCCAAATCTCTGGCCCTTTTGGATGCATTTTATAGTCATGCTCCTGTAGTCTAGGAGCATGTATATACTTCACATCCCCATAATTCAGCCTGTTTCGCATTATGTGGCCTCACTTTGGACCTTCTTAGTGCTGTTATCAGATTTGCTGAGACCCTGACGATTACTTTGGTGGTGGCTAAGTAGAGGCACTAACTCAAATGTGAAGTATGCTCATTCGCAGCTTCTGAAGAGTTTCTGTTTGTTTCTAACTACCATCAAGTGTACAAATGCATACATACTGCTCCCCCTTTCCTTCCACGTTACGTGGTCATGTTATGGTTAACAACCTGCCGTTGAAACTTGGAAAGCAAGCCTGAGAAATGCAACTAACGTCTCCTTGACATGCCTGAAGCTGCAGAATGGAGGCTGAGGATGGCAGGGCAAGAGCTGCTGTAAGGGTGGGGATAGGTACTCTGGCAGGGCAGTGAGCGCGAGGGACAGTTTGTGAATCAGGAAGTTACCAGCATCACCCCACTCCTTTTTTATGAATTCTAAGGAGGCTTTAGTGGCTACTTATATTACTTAAGGGTTATGGATTTAATAAACACTTAAGAGTAAAAAATTCTAGCCTAGTGGTTTTCACATTATACTTTAATAGAACTGTAGAATTCATACAGTAGATGTATTTCAGAGGTTTTTCCAGCATTTGAATTAGAATTTTAGTGTATTGAGCTATTTAAAAAGCTAATAAAAATGACGGATGCACTCAACTGAGTTTTATAAGTAACTTCTAACATGCTGGAGAATACTTACTGGTTGGCTTTAAAATAAGTAAAGGCTATTCATGTCAGCCTAAAATAAAGTTTTGAATAGCACTTATCTGTCATCCATCAAAGTCAGGGTAATATTTCTCTTGGGGGAATAAAGACAAAAGGTCTGCAGCAGACTGTTACACTAAAGCCGTGGGTGTTAAAGTCCTGGCCTGTGGAAGCTGAGGTTACATTTGGGTTTCCAGTTACCATGAGCACTTACCCATCTGTTATATTTAGATATTTTTTTCTAGTGTCTTTAGGAATCTAGAAGCAGATGAGTGTGCGCTTTAAACTTGAAATGACTATAAAAGGGGAGAGATGGTTAGGAAGCAGGAGCCTGCCTACAGTGGCATTCTCGGAGCTGCTCGAATGGATTGGGAGCCTCATTAAGCTGAACTCACAACAACTCTGAAGATGTGTGATGTTCACTGTGAGAGTTTTTAGGGCATCTCTGACTAGAAAATGGGTTGGGCAGATTCCTGTCCTTTGGAGGCCCCGGTGTCCACTTTGTCTTTTTCCTTCTAAATAGTACCACATTCTGTGACCGTGGTTTTAAATTTACCTTTTGGAAGACAGACCTGCAGTCTTCCAAGCAGCATTCCATTTTACCAGTTTTTGCGTATCTGTGTTTCATTTTCCCCATACATTTTATTACACAGATTTTCAGAGTTGAAATGATTTCTGCAGTGGCTACCTATAAAACCATCAGCTACCGTTTGCCATTAATAACATTTTACTATATGTTTTATTACATACCTATTCCTCTGCAGCCCATTTTATTGGGGATGCATTTCAACGTGAATGTAGTAGATTTCTTCACCAACTAACTTCACATATTTTATACATTCAAAGTCTAGCGTTTTGAATATTGTACTGATCTACTTCAATTTGCATAGAATGCTGTGAAAGAAAAGATGTAAAATAAATGCCCTGGTTTTACTGGGAAAATATATAGGAACCTTATTTTAAAAGTAACAGGTTTATGAAATTTTGGCATAGAGTCAGGGAAAAAATAGTGACTTATTTTTTTAAACCTAAACTGTTTTTGTGACTCGCATGTCGGACACCCCCTAGGAAGGGGATACACTTGTAAATTTTGTTTTTATCAGAGGCAGGAGCCAGGAAACTTCCAGTTCTTAAAGAGAGGGAGGATCATCTTTAAAAGCATTTTAAGATACCTAGTGTTAGTTCCTTCCACAAAATCTGTTGCATTTGGAAGACAGAGGAGCAGTTTATTGAGAGCTAAATCGGTTCTGGATCCACTCCCAAGCCCTGGTGTCAAGGTGTTAAGTGCAAATTATTAAAGCAACACTGGTTACAATTCCAAGGAAAAAATGGGGATGGAGCCGAAAGGTCCCAGTGTAAGGACTTTGTCCCTGTTCACGTGGAAAGCGCCCTCTACATTCTTGCAAGACAACGTTACTGTTCCCTTTATTCTCAGTCCCCCAAAGTGTGTCCAGACACTCTCCCTTGGCCCAGGGTGTTGGCTGGGTATAGCTCCTTCTGGCAGTCTCCACTAGCACTCTTAAGCTTCCAGGACGTCCCTTAAAAGTATGTCCAAGCAATGTTTTTCGTTCCTTACAGAGTTAATCCTCTGCTCTCCACTTCAGTTCCAGTTGCTATTGTTTGGGTAGAAGCTGACCACTGCTATGTTCTCAATGTCTAGCAGTCCAAGAAACTTAATGTATCAGAACAAAAAGGACAGAAAAGCATTGGGGCAGAGGTTAGGTGGAGGGCACAGGTGGGCAACTTGGTAATTAGATATATTTTAAATATATCAGCCAAAGATGCATTTTTTAAAAAATATATAGGGAGTTATAAGAATTTACTAACTTCTTCATACAGACATATGATCCTTCAAAGCCCATAAAAATCCCTTGGCATGATGGCATAATTTGTACTTTGGTCTAGGAAGAGACTATTAGGTTGCAAACCTCTTGATTCCTCTACCATTGACTTTCTCTTTGATCTCAAGTGTGACTTGTGATTGTTTCATAATCATTCATAATAAACTGTTGTACTATATATTGTATAAGTGAGTTTAAAACTATATCTACTTTGTGTTATAACTCAAGACAATGAATTAGGAAGATTTAGATAGGAATATTGAGCTTCCAGATCAGATTTAATTTTATCTGGAAAAAGTCCATTTGTGTATGAATACTTTATGTTCTGTAGTTCCTGTGTATAGTACCTCCCTTAATTAAATGGTATTCCCACAAGTCAGTTGAGAAGATTAATTTTCTTAACTGCATGTGTTTAAAACATATAAAAATTGATCACACTATATTATTAAAGTTAGTAGGAAGGTGGAAAGTTTTTAGATTTGCATGTAGGACAGGTGACAGTACTTGAGCTTCTATTCTTGGTTTGACCTCACCCCCTTCTCTAAAGGCAGACATATAATCTTTTAATGTCTCAATTTATCTACCTATAACACCTGTAATCTTTGATAGCGTTTGAAGACTTGATTTAGAAAGTGGCATAGAAGTTCAAATTACTATGTATTTACTTTTTATGTTGAATGATAATCTTGACAAATTACTAATTACTACATTTAGAAAGTTACAACTCTGGAGGGAATTGATATTTGATATTGTTGTGCTGTGTGTTCTAAGTTACCATCATAACAGTAGGAAAATAAACCCTATCCTGGCTGTGTTACAAAGGGATTAACTCACTTCTTCAAGTTGTTACTAAAGTTCCATCCCTTTAAATAACAGAAGTCAGAAGTATCCCTTATTTATTTTTCCTTAAATTAAAACTAGTGGAATTAAGAGCTTTTCAAGTTATTTGCAATATAAATAAGGAAGGATGAATCATATAAGTTACTTAGAACAACTAAAAATAGTCTTTACAAATATGCAGAAGAGTATGCTTTTGATTTTTACATCAAAGCAAAGAAATAAGATTATGTGGATCTTGCTTACACATTTGTTCCCAGCTACTTGTGTCTTTGCAAAGAATTAAATATTACAGAACACAAAGGGATTAAACAGCTTGACCTGAAGCAAAACTAAAATACCCATGTTACTGTTTTCTAAATTCTCCATCCGTGAAAGTTTAGGTTAACATGAAATCTATATAGTAGTTGTGGGAGTATAGCCATTTTGACAATGTTGGTTCTCCCGACCCAGGAACAAGGGATATCTTTCCACTTTCTGGTTTCCTTTTCTATCTCAGTTTTCAGAGTCCTATAGTATTCAGAGCAGAGGTCTTTCACTTCCTTTGTTAGGTTGATTCCTAGATATTTCATTTTTCTGGGTGCTACTGTGAAAGGGATTGCCTCCCCAATTTCTCTTTCAGTGAGTCTGTTGTTTGTGTAGACAAAGGCTGTTGATTTTTGAGCATTTACCCTGTATCCAGCAACACTACCAAATTTGGTAATTAAGTCTAGCAGT
>PVIC010007265.1:31060-51490 GCA_004025085.1 Thryonomys swinderianus | reverse complement strand
ACACACACACACACACACACACACACACACATATATCTTGTCAGAAAAGGAAACAAACCCCAGTTGAAGTTGGACAAACAACTGAAATAGTTGTTTGAATTGAATAGAAGTCAGGCACAAAATGATCTTTTACACTTTGCACTCCTGCAGGTGTAAGACTCACTGTCTCCCCTGCAAAATGAAATCTGTTATAATTTTATAATACAGAGTAACACTTTTATGAAGTTGGAATGAGGCATAAATCCATATAGTGCATAATAATGCCATCAAGACATTGTTTTTTTTAACAAGGAAAGCATGTGATACATAAAGCTGACACACCGTATGGGAATTTATTATTCCTATAAAAACTAAGAAAAAATTCAAAACCCCACTCAGATTGTAAAAAAACTGAAATGAGAAAATAAGGAACGAATTGAAAACAGCTAAGAAAGCTCTAAAGACCACAGAGCGAAATTATAACAGAAAACACTCTTGGTTTTAAGAGCCACCAGGCCAGTGCTGTTATCAGCCTGACACTGACTGCAAAGGTCTGGAGTCTAAAAGAGTGCTTTACCAGAAAGAAAGAAATCTTACAAGAGGAGTCAGGTGATAAATTTTAGCTAATTGATAAATGTATCTTTGTTCCAATTTAAGTCAGTGCTTAAATTGTGTTTAAAACAATTCATATGCATAGCAAATTTTTCAAATTGTAATTGTAGCATTAACTTGCTGTTTTCTCAACTTTGTTGATGAAGAACTCAAGGTTACTACTGTTATGTTGGCAGCCAGTCAAAATTTTTAAATACAACAATCTGAGAACAGTAAGAAAAAAGAGGACACTTTAAATTTTTAACAACTGATGTTTGCTATAGAAGTTCTACAATGAGAGGGAGGAAAAACACTAAGAAAGTCGTAAGTAGAATATATATTCTTGACATGAAAGGATTGGGCTTGTCAGTCTTGACGGAAAGACCAAGGAAGATAAATAAGACCAGAAAGCACAGTACCCTGAGAAGGCAGGCATTTAGAGTACTGAAAAGAATATATCATTAAAAAGAAATTAGTAAATGGACACACCTTAAGGACACACTAATAAATGAAATAAATAGATCACAGATATGTAAATACCATATCTTTTCTCTGTAGTTGTAAATGAGTTCTAGAATGTATGATAGATTTTATGAAATAGGAAATACTGAAAGGGAAAGTGGTGGGGGAAAGTAATGAGGGGAAAGAATAAATATGATTTGGAAAGAAAAAGAAAGCACATGTAATAGGGGTGGGGGTGTAGTGAGGTGGGTAGGGATATGGGTAAAAATGAGAATTAGCTGGTGTCATATACTGGTACAAATTCCCCAATGTTGAGTGTGATTCTGAGCTGTATATAAAATGTACCAATAAAGAATTCAATTTTTTAAAAAAGAAAGAAAAAAAGAAATTGTTTTTAAATAAATTTATATGGGTTTAGGGGTTTGATATTTATCTCTATATCTCTAAATGATATAGGTATCTTGTTTATATGTAATATTTGATTGTTAATGCAACATTATTTAAGCCTTTTTATTAGGGGAGACAGAAAATTTGACTTTTTTCATACTTATGACTTTATGCCCAAATATTTTCCAACTCCTTTTTTTCTCTTTTCATTTCTTTTCTCTTTATATTACTACAAAATATAAAGTAACAAAATACACTATTTAAAAATATATAACTATTGGTTGATGGACTACTTTACCTCTCATATCACTAGGCCTACATAAAAAATAGTCTCAACTGAAGAACACATTGTAAATATATGGTTACTTTTCCAATGAAATTTTTTCTGAGGCAGTGAGGCAAATTGTTTTTATTTTTGATAATATTTCTATGTATATTCATCAAATCTTCACTGTGGGTTTAGTGGAGAATCCTCCACAGGCTCCCACGTTTGGGATAATTGCCCAGGGGTCCAAGTGGCCGCTGCTTGCCATTCCCCGGCAGTGTGTCACCATCTACATTAGCTTTTGCTCTGCATGTGTTGAGCCAGTGAAACCCTTTATGCAACGAGGACACAAAGGAGGCTGAGTATTACTCCCTTTTTTGTGATCTTCTTCCTTTTTGTGTTTTAATTTTGGACATTCCCTTTTAAAGTAGCCCATCTTTCCACATTTATAACATGTGGAAGTCCGATTTGTTTGCTGAAAGACGGCTACCAATAATTTAGCCTTATGCCCATGAGTGCAAACGTTACAACAAGCTCTCATAAAATTCCAAAAACTCCCTGTGTCTTTAGTAGGTGCCAGAACGAAGTGGCAATCTTCATTAGCACTTTCATAGGCAAGTAACCATTTCATTTGTTGTTGAGCTTGTTTACTTACTATGTCTCTCTCTGTGGCCAATTTTATTCGAGCCAGAAAATCAGCATATAGTTCATCAGCTCTCTGAAGAATTTTCGTGTGACTTTGCTGGGGCTCCCTAGCAAGGTCCATGTGATCCCACGCTTCCGAGCAAATCTTCAATTGTTTATGCATCGCCTCTGGGGCTGCCGCTTGCTGCTCGGAGTGGTGTACTGACCGGGGCCCACAGCATGTCTAAAGTAATTAGTCTCAGATCCACAGCGCCTCCTGCATTTTCATTAGCCTGTTCTTAACACAGTTCCTCATCGTAGAAGCACCTTTGCAAATACTCCCCTGGCTGCAGAAGCATCTGACACATGAGTTTCCAGTCATAGGGTGTAAAAAAAATTGGCAACATGATTAATAAAAGCGCTAAGCTTCTGTTTAGAATAGGTAGAATGTAGACCATACATGGTTATAACCTTCTTAAGACAGCAAGAGACTGAAAGCCTACACCTTTGTAATGGAAGTTTTTCATATCACCCTGTCCTAAGGTGCTTTCTCCTTTAGGATCAGTGAGAGAGAAACAAATTTCTCCAAGAGTCGAGAATTAGCTGTGGTCACTGTAATTACTTTTATTTTTAAAAGTTTTTTCATTGAATTCTTTATTGGTACATATTATAGACAGCTCACGATCACACGCAACATTGGGGAATTTGTACCAGTATATGACACAAGTTAATTCTCATTTTCACTCATATCGCTACCCACCCCACAACCCCCCAGCCCCTATATACATGTGCTTTCTTTTTCTTTCCAAATCATGTTTATTATTTCCCCCATTACCGTCCCCTACCAATAGGAAATTATTTTCATTTTTGAGAGCCCAGTTTGAACAGTCTTTGACCATAGGTGCGGTGGCCATTCCCCATCCATGTGCTTATCCTCCTGGGCCACATCAGAATTAGAAAGATGTTCCTGTTTGATAGTGTTACTCACAAGGCTGAAGCGCCAGAGAAGGCTGAGATTTTAGTTTCACTTTTGTCCAGTGCAGGAGTTGCTGAAGGAACAGGCGGAACAAACGTTTTTAAAACGCTCTGTCCCTCTTTTAGAATTTTATGTCTTTTTTCTTCATCATCCAATTCATGTTCGTGCAAAAATGCATTTGCAACATGAAATATTTTGGGGGGGCAGGGGAGGCTGCCCCAAAACAGCACGAGTCAACGCCCACACTGGCCAAAAGTCTACTGAAACGGTGCTCTTTGACCCAAGTGCGTTCCACATTAGTTTTTATTCTATGCCAAGTCTCATCGCCAGGGATTATGTTCCTGGGCAGTGTTTAAACAATCGTCTAGTAGACCCTTAGAGACATTCATGCCCTGAGCTTTAAAAAGGTGATGTAATAAAGGCAGGAAACAGATTGCCCCTTTCCAGGGCAACAAAGTCTCAAACTTTCCTTGAAAATGCCCCAACCTAGGGGTTGTCAGACTTCCCAAACTCAGGCCACACCGCCTCACCATCGGGCGCCACCTGACGGTCCTCCCCTCGTTGGGGAAGGAGACTGCGGGCACAATTACCCTACCAACATCCAGCTGATGGCCGGAAGCTGTGACTCCCCCACCAGTTGGTGACTATCAGTTAAATCACTGACAGGGCTAACAGTTGATGGCTGAAAACAATCTTTTTAGAATCATACAGGCTTCTATAGTGTACATGTGGAGGTTGGGTCATAATAGCCTTGGGAAAAGAAGAGGGAAGGTGAAATGAATGAATATACATAAACATTCTAAGCGGATGGTACAAAGACATTCTGTGAACAAGTAATCAGAGGACAGAGAGCACCACGCCCTGCACATCGCTGCAAGCCACTCTGGCTGGGACCCAGGCACTCCCGGGATGAGTGTGCAGCAGCCACGAGTCCTCCCGTGACCCTAACAGTCTTGCTCCTGATTTTAGAAGCTTTTCCCCATTCTGTGTTATATTGGTTGTGAGTTTGTCATAAAAAGCCTCTGTTCTGTTGGCATAGCTCCTTCACCTAATTTGTTAAAGACTTACTATGAAGAGCTATTGCATTTTATCAAATACTTTGTACCACATTGAGAAACACGTATGATTTTTCTTTTTTGAGACAGGGTCTCGCTTTGTAGTTCAGGCTGGCCCTGAGCTCACTCTGTAGCCCAGGCAAGCCTCGAACTCAGCAATCCTCCTGCCTCTGCCTCCCGAGTGCTGGGATGACAAGTGCGAGCCACCACGCCCGGCTCATACGGTTTTTATCCTTCATTCTGTTAACATGACAACTGACATTCATAGACTTGAAAGCCAAGCATGGTGATTCCCATCTATAATAGCACTCTGGGAGGCCGAGAGAGGAGGATCACACATTGGAACCCAGGCTGGGCAACCTAGCAACTTAGAGAGACCTTATTTCAAAATAAAAATGAAAAAGTTTTATTTGAGATATATAGATCAGCAAAAAGGCCCTAATTCATCCCCTAGCACTGAAAAAAAAAGATAAAATTTGCCAATGAAGCCATCTAGTCTTAGGCTTTACTTTAATGAGAGAGTTTAAATTATTGATTCATCTCATTTCTTGTTATTGCTTTTTTTTTCCCTATATTGTCATGCTGGTTCAATTTTGGTGGGGGACTTGTTCAGAAGTTTGTGCATTTCTTCTAGATTTTCCAATTTGTTAGTCTGTAGTTTCTCAACACAACCACTATTCTTTCCACTTCTCTTGTGGCATCAGATGCAATGATTTTCTTTATTTGTGTCTTCTTTTCTCTTTGATTAGCCCAGGTAAGATGTGTCTATTTTGTACAACCTTTTAAGTCTTGTGTGAATTTTTTTTAGTTTCTATATTGCTTATTTCTGCTCTGAACATAGATTTTTGGTATAAGTTTCCATTTTCACTTGTTCCAGACAATTTTGAAATTTGTTTTCTGACCTCTTCAGTGACTCACTGTTCATTCAGAAGTGTGTTGTTCGGTCTCCACATATTTCTATAATTTCTGAAGTTTCCCCTGTTGTTGACTTACAGCTCTATTCCATTATAGTCAGAAAAGGTACAGAGTATGATTTCCACTTTTTAAACTTGTAAAACTTGTTTTGTGACCTAATATATGCCCTATTATGCAAACAGTTAGTTACTTGTGTTGATAAACAGAATGTATATTCTCTATGTAGATGGGATATTTTGTAAATACTTGTTAAGTCCATTTGATCTATATAGTACAGCTTAACTTATGTTTGCTTGTTGATTTTTTAAAGATGATCTGTCCATTGATGAAGGTAGAATATTAAAATCCCCTGCTTGTATTAGAGCCTTCCTCTTCCTCCAGGCTACTGATGTTTGTCCTAAAAAACTGAATGGCTTTTCTTTTTTTTTTTTCTTTTTTGAGACAGGGTCTCACTTTGTAGTTCAGGCTGGCCCTGAACTCACTATGTAGCCCAGGCAAGCCTCAAATTTAGCAATCCTCCTGTCTGTTTCTCCCGAGTGCTGGAATTACAGGGGATTACAGGCAAAAGCCACCATGCCCAGTACTGTGGTATGTGGTATTGATTGCTGGTGGGCGTGAGTCACCATGCCCAGCATTGTATGTGGTTAATGGGGACTGAACTCAGGACCTTGCACTTGCGAGGCAGGCTCTGGAACCACTGAGCTAACCCTCTGGCCCAAAAACTGAATGTTTTGTCATGAGGGACATATGTTTTTATATTCCCCATAACTTTGCTGAATTGACCTGAATTTGCTATTTATCTATATTCTCCTGGGTCTTATTGAGTTTTAAAAAAAAACATAAAGATTCTTTCAATTCTTTAATTTCACCCATTTTGATTTCTCTGGAATGTGTTGCTAGCAAGTTGTGATCTTTTGGAGATATCATGTTAAACTGACTTGTGTTTCTCATGTTCCCATGTTGATGTGTGCGCCTGGAAGATTAAATACCTCTGCCGCTTTTTGCAGTGACCATCTCAGTAAATACCTTCTTCCTGAAGGTGCCTTGGGGTGTTCATTTATGATGCAAAGTTGCCTGGGCAACATAATATTGCCTGTATGTAGCTTTTTTTTTTTTTCCCAAAGTGAGTCTGGTTGCAGCTCATTCTGTGTCACAAGCAGAGACCCACTGCGTCTGGGGCCACCCTAGGGCAGGGAAGTGTAGCTCATGGTGCTGTGCCCTCTGCGTGGCAATTTTACAGTTGGAGTGTGGTGCCTCTTGGGGGATGGAGGATTCCTCAGATGCCTAGCCCCTGGCATTGGTAGTACAAATACCACAGATGGGCTGAAGCATTTGTCTGCCAAGCAACGTTTCACGGAGAACGGTGGTGGCAGGACCCGCAGCACCCTTCCCACACTCACACCCTCAGCGCTGCATGGTTAGGAGAGTGGCCAGCAGTGGGCACCGCGCAGGCAGGACGGCAATAGGCACTCGTGGCACTTTTAGCACCAGCAATTAAACCCCCCCTTTGGCTGCCTTTCAGTTCCTGACTTGTAAAAGAATCGTGCAGATGTCATGAAATTCAGATTTCTGCTTCAACCTAGTCTTATTGCTTATTCCCTTTGTACAAAGATGTATTTTCTGGAACTCAGCTAATTTTCTGTAACTGAAATATTATCTTCTGCTAGATAATTGTGATAGTTTCCCACCTGCTTGTTATGAAAAATGCAGCTAATATGTCTTCCTTGCTTGCTTCTGGCCCCAATTCTTATTTGAGTCCTTCTGGTTATAATCTTCTGCCTGCCAGATGGATTTTCTGCGTGTTTTCCTATTCGACAAGTTCTGGAGCGTATCTGCGGTGGTTGATTGCGTCTGGCACCCATTGGTGTCGCTTTTGTGAACTCCTGGATGAGTTCCTTTAATACATGGATGGTTTCCATAGGGAGGAGGAAAGCAATAGTGACTATTCTTTTAAAGTATAGAGAATCTTTCAATATTTCCAGCCCATGTACCATAAATAAATTATTCAAGCTCAGCAATGAGTCAAAGGCCCGGGTGTTGTATCATTCCATGGACCATTGTTTACTTAGAATCTGCACGGATGGCATCTTTGGGTATCCTGTCATGATCCTAATGGGGACTCATACCACACATGATTGCTGCTAATTCTCTTTTTCAAGAACTCAGAAATTTTATTTTTAATCTCACAATTTAGAAAATCTTGGCAATGTTTTTAAGATATTTACAACCCTATGCAAGTTGAAGAAAACATGCCACTCAGCAAGATTTAGTCTACGAGGCACTCGTGTGTGAATCAGCTCCCAAGTGGTCTCCAGAGAGAATACTGTGGCACAGGAGGCAAGATGTTTTCCCAAACCTGTTCCCTTGGTCAATTTAGACAACTTAATGTTATTCTCATAAGACTTTTCTATTATTCTATTCTCATGCTTATCAGGTGAGAGTAAAATGATTCAGAATAAAGTCTTACTTTTTAATCAGCATAGGTGGTGTCTTTTTATTTATTTATTTAAATATTTTTTTGCTTTATTTTGCTATACTCAAGATTGAATTGGATCCTTGCACTTGCAAGGCAGGTACCAGAACTACTGAGCTACATCACCGGCCCAGATGGTGCTCTTAATTTTTACCTATTAAGCATATACAGTATCATATCAACTATCACTATAGTTTAGCCACATTTTGAATAAAAAACTCTTTGTATGTTGGTATCATGATAAGAACACTACAGTGTTCTGGCTCATTTATTGTGTTATGTGAAGTCAGAATATTGCACATATATACCAGTAAGAGTACACTGACCACTCTTACAGTGAAGTAATAGCATAGGCTTTTCTTATTATGCAACAAAACTACTAAACCCTAGTCTGAAAGCATTTCTTAAGGTCACTTATAGGAACTACAATCTAACAATCTCTTCATCCTCTTCCTGGGATAGTTCTCAATTTTTCCTCCAAAATATACCTAAAACCAGGATCCAAGTTCTCAGCCCACAACTGTTCATTTTAATTTTAAAACATCTATGGAATTTTATATATTTAAAAATAATATTAATTTTACATTACAACTCATCTATGCATAATCAGGTAACCAAAATCATCAGATGAATTCAAATTTTAAGAATAACAGAGGTTAAATAGAAGATTTTATCCTAGGGGTGTATGGTGGAAAGGGTGGTCCCTCCACCTCACTGTCACATCCAGGGTGAAGTTCACAGCCAGGTACGGAATAAGGTAAAACTGCCTGCTTTCTGATGGGCCACCGTGCTCAGAACTCAGTGCTGCCTCAACAAGTGCACCTGAAGGGAGCTGGCGAGTGCCTCCTGGGGTCTGTGTTGGCAGATGTTTAATAAAGTTTCCCTGAGACTATAATATCCCTTGATATGCAGAACTCTGTTGAAGGAGTCAACCAATTTAAAAAGGAATTAGAAGATTTCCTGGGAAAAACTAATGAACCTTTTCTGGTTTTGCAGTTCAAGCTTATGTTTTCGAAAGCCCTTGTTAGATTTAGGTAACCTTAACAAAAGTTCAGCATCTGAGAAAGCTGGAAAGGCCCCGTTACCCAAGGCTAACTCATCCTTAGCAAAAGGGAAGGCAGACATTTGTTGAAAAAGTTGGCTTCAGCACTACATTTAGCTAAGGCCGTGATGTTTGTCCAGATGTGTCTAGTAGGGGAGTAATAACTGATTTTAGAAGCGGTGATCTAAGGTAGCAGTGACACTGAGGTCCAAACATGGAACACTATTGTACCCCATGCTAGCAAGAGAATCCCTGGTAAGAGTGTGACGGTGTCCAGATCAATAGTACTGGCTTATTGATTTTTCTATTTTTTTCCTTAGCATTTGGGAAAAAAAATGCTAATCTCTATGAAAAGAAAAGGCCTTTCAGTTCTTAAATCAATCAGAGAAAGAAAGCAAATTACAATTTATTTGAAAAGCCAGAATCATACCTATTTATAAAATTTATCAGTATCTATATAATGTAAGTTAGTAAAAGAGAAGATACCAGCTTCTTGTAGATAAACTTGGATCAAGGAAGGGAAGCTGCCCATAGGGAATGCAGTCTGAAAGGGAAATGAGAGCTGTCTGGGAAAGACCAAAATCTCATTCCAAGGCAGAGGGCCTGGACTCAAAGAAAAACCTGGAAATTCCTCATTAATCACCAGAAGAGACTTCCTCTCCAGAACATAGGGGAAAGGGAGGCACAGGAGCTAACAGGGACTCCACAAAGTGCCGAGGCAATAGAAGAAGGTGGTTCAGACAGGTGACAGACCTCGCACAAAACATCTCTGCTAAGGTTGGGCCAGCAGCAATGGCAGACCAGTGACTACCTTCTAGGATATTCAGGTGCCATGACTATGTTTCTGTTGTGCTCTTTCCTCTGTGTAGAATATATGAGACCTGAATCAACTAGTGTAGGTGAAAGCAGTCAGGACCAACCTTCTGGACTCGAGCAAAATGGCCCACAGGCTTCTCAGAGAACTATCAGAAAGGCCTGGACATCCATGGGAGGTTCAGGAGTCTCAGTTTCCACTCTCTGGAGGTCTGCTTTGTGTGACACTGTTTCTACTTCAAGCTGAGGTAGGCGCAGTGCCACTGAGTTAAATCTCAGGCCCTAAGGAACCTACATATTCCAGTGATACATTTTTCTAATAGCAAATGTTTTCATGTAAACTGTCTAATAAAGTTGATATGCCAGGAAAATGTAGCATGTGCTTTCAAGAAACTACAGTCACTTTGTTATGAAGCCTCAGGACTTCAGGTACAAAGTTCATAGCCTGAGTTTTAACACCTGCTCTGCGTTCTGTAGCAGTTTCCAGGAATCTCATCTTTCTAAACTTTAAATTTCCTATGCCAAACATGGAAAGTCAAACACTGCATGATCTCATATGTGGAATATAGAAGAGTTGATCTCATAAAAGTTATGAGTAGCATCGTGTTATCGAAGACTGGGAGGAGTATGGGAAGAGAGTGGCCAACAGCTGTAAATGGTATAGTTAGGAGAAATAAGATCTGGGGTTTTGAAGGACAAAGAGTGAGCACAACTGACGTTGATGCTTTATATGTCTCAAAATAATCAGCAGAATGGATCTTCAATGTACTCACCATAAAGAAACGACAGAAGTTTAAGTTGACAGGTATTCTAATTGTACTGAATTGAACATTACCCAATATATTTATGAATCAAAATATCATACTGTGGTTCAACAACAAATATTATCAAATATAAAATAAACATCAAATTTCATCTATAAAAATGACAATAAAGTTGTTACACTTCTAAAGTTTTTGTGAAACAATACATGCAAAATTTTTATCTTGATGCTTATCAGCATCATAACAGAATTCTAGAATGTCAATTGCTGAAGTTATTTTTGTAAATAGATGATAGTGCAAAACTTGCTGCAGTAGAAATTTAAATCACTTGGATAAAATTTGTGCATTAAAGAAGTTATACTGTGTGTGTTGGTGCACGACTGTAATCCGTGCGCTCTGAAAAATTGAGGCAGAAGAAATGGGAGCCTGAACTAGGCCATTTAGTGAAAGCCTCTCTCTCAAAAGGGTTCATTGTAAAGCTAATGCAGTGACCCTGGATCCCATCTCCAGTACCAAAAAGCAAAAGAAAAGGTTGTTAGGAAACTTTCCTGCACAACCAGTTTGTGTAAAAGGACTCTAAGAGCATTAGGTGTTAGACACAATTTGCAGAAGTCACTGCTGCTGCTAATAGCAGTCCCAACTGCTGCAAGCCACTTATGTACGCACATTATCAATAAAAGATGAGAAGAGGCTGGCAAAAGTCCTCCCCCTTTCCACCCTGAAATACAGATGCTTAAGCGGAGGACAGAAGTGTTAAAATTATAGTACTGTGGCTACACATAGTAGGTTAAAACTTGCCTTGACTGCTAGTTTAGTGCTCTCGGAGGCAAAATACAGGAGCGGCAGAAGAAACCTGTGGTGAGAAACCTGTTCTCTACTGCTTTATTTTGTTTAAACTAGAAGATGCCTGCATCTTTGCCTCTTTTCCTTCCTTCGCTGGTACCTCTGGGCTAAGGGTGAGGGTCCCTCCTTTCCTTCCTCTCTCCCCTCCTTCCATCTTCCCTCCCAAGACATCTATTGCTACCACTTTCCCACCCAAGGGCTAGCCCCCTCTCCAGAGTCACCCCACCCCACACGCATTGCAATTTCTTGGCAGGCTTTAAAGCTGTACGATGCTTCTAATCCCAGCACTCTGAGGCAGGAGAATAACAAGTTTGGTGAGAGTGAGATACCATCTCAAAAAATACGTTAAAAAAGTAAACAGGGCTGTGAATGTGTGTAGCTCATTGTGAAAGCCCTAGGCTAAATCCCGAGGCTGCAAAAGAAGGAAAAAAGTTGAAACAAATCTTACCATTAAGCTAGAGGGGTTTAAATAGGCATTAGTCCAGGAGCTCAGTATCTCATCCATGGATGAGTCTTTTCTGGTTTTAAATCCTGAAGGAATGGAGAGGAAAAGCAGAATCGAGGCACAGGAGGGGAGTGAGCGGTACGATGGCTGAAGATGCCTTTGCAGGCCGTGGCCTTCAGGCACGGAGTCCACAGTGACACTGTACTCTCCATGACTGGATCCCTGCTCCCTAATCTGGCTTTATTAACCTTCAAAAAATAAAATAAAAGTTACTCTGCACTGGGGAATTTTTATGAGACATTATTTTTAAAGTTCTTCACTTCAATGGTCTCGTTTAACTCTCATGAGTAAGTCTCATAGGCAATTGTGTTACTGTCCTTAAGTTAGAAAGAAAGGGACTAAAGGAGAAAATCACTTGCCTGGGTAGTTAACACTAGGAGACGGCCCAAGTCAAGATTCAAAACCAAGTTTATCTAACTCCAAAGTCTAACTCCAGGTACTGATATCAGATACTGTCTTCAATAAGCTCTACTCTTGAGTCTTTCTGTTTTCATCTTGTGTCCAGATTATTGCAATAAATTCATAACCCAGCTCCAGGCCTCTCCCTGGCCCAATCTATGTCCTTTCTCCCAGAGATGCCTGGAGCCTCCTCCTGCGCCCTGTGTCCAGAGCAATAATTAAGGAGCGGTCAAGGGCTCATTCCTTACATGTTCTCTAGCCTCAGAACTTACTCAGGAGCACCAAGCACAGCTCCAGTTCTTCGAGATGTTATCTATAACCTGGACAAGGAACAGATGACCATTCTACAAAATAATCATTTTCCTCCATAAAATACACTCTGTAAGGGAAGGCCATTCATTTTTTATCCCTCTGATTCTTTTAGCAGTTTCTTTTATGATTTATTTACAGTTTTACCAGCTGAAAGCATGGATGATAGAGAATGCAGGATGCCAAATTTCAGCGGTGCTAACCTGCAGGGTGTGGGATTTGCCAGAGCAGCAAGGTCACAACCAACGCTCAGTCACACTTTTTAAAGCTTACAAAAGGCACAGCGCTTCTGACAGCAACCGAATGGCTCCAGCTTCCCGTGGCAGATTGGGAGTGTAGGCTTCCTTCCAGCGAACAGACCCCAAGAGGCTGGTGAGAAAAATCAATGTAACTAATAGTGTAGGGTTACTCATGGCTCGCTTTAAAAAGCCTATTTAAGGTAACAACATTCAAATTTTAACCTTACACGAGAAAAAAAAAAATCAGCCATACTTTACTCCTTAAAACAGCTCCTGTTAATGCTTCCTGTATGACTTTTCATTTTTTGGTTTACTTTATTGAGATAAAGAATTGGCATCAAAGATTCAAATGAACAATTTAGAGAGGAAAATATAGACAGGCAATAAGCATTCCCCACTGAGTATCAAGAAAGATATAATTAAATGAGAAGACATCTTTTACTGGCCAAAATTTCAAGATTTTGAAAACATTCCCTTTTGGATAAGACAGTGGGATACCCCATTGTTTGGCGTACATAATGGAAAAAGACTGATAGAGGAAATTCATTAAAATTCTGCATTAGGCATCACCCTACAGAAATATTCACCCAGTTGCATAGACATGTGTGCAACAATGCTCATTAAATCATTCTTTGCAGAGTTAAAAAAAATAGAAACCATGTAACTCTACATCAGCAGAAGAATGACTAGATAAATTATAACATATTTATAATGTGAAATCCAATAAATGTTTAAAGTATGAGGCAATGTTAACAATAGCACTATCAATTAAGGAAAAGTTTTCTAACACATCTCATTAAATAATAAAAGCATGCTGGAGAACAATGGATTTAATATAATCATGGAAAAATGACCCATGGAAATATACTTCTATACAGAATGTGAGAAGAGAAATGTACCATGGAATTAACTGTAATTACATCTGGAATTAAAGCACATCAGAAGGTCTGAAAAGGAATTACTACTTTTTGAATTTTTTGAACATTTCAATAATGAAACCACATTCATGTACTTTAATTTTCACTTGATTACCTATTTTTGATAATTTTTTAAATGTTTAACCAATTTTAATATTCAAATAATTGCAGATAGCCTCAGGTACCCTCAATATTATACTTAACCATTTTAATAACCAATGTTTTAATAATGTATATTTCACCAATGAATGGCCACTTTGCATATTAATATCCTTAATGCTGGATTTTTACATCATTATGTTAATATTTTAGTACATGTTGTTTTTAGAAATAAGATTTTTAATTTCTTAAATGTGAAATAAAAGTCGATAGTGGAGCTTTGGGATTAATTTACTTGGTGGGAGGTTAAGAATCTTCCTGAATGGAAGAATCTTGTTGAAATTAATTCTATTGCTCTTAACTTCTACTGCTAACATTTCCCACTGCCAAGAAGTCTACAAATAGTGGGGGTTTTGTTTTATTTTAACAAGTATTCCCCTTGTATCTTTATCTAAGCAACTTGATTTTAAATTAACAATTTAATGAATGTTTCTGCCATCTTGAATTCTGTAGCAGAACCTGAGCACAATAGTCAGGTGAAGCAAGGCGGCAGACAGATGGCTTGTTTCTATCCTAATGTGACAGCACATGAACTCAGTCATCAACAACTACTTGCTATTCCAGAAAGCATCCTCCCATTGGTGAGGACAATGCTGCAGAACATCTTTCCCCAGAAGGCAATGAAGTTGCTCAGACAGAGCTGTTTTTTATGGAAGAAACACCTGATAAAGATTGAGTAACCCCAAGAAAGCCTGGAGTTGTTTTTGGAACAAGGTACATTCTGAACTATGTGAACAAAAGCATTGATATAGTGCAGCAGTAGCATCTTCACATTTTTAAATTCCTGTTGTTACATTTCTTTGGATACCTAGTACTTTAAAATAACATAAGAGGGGCTGGAGGGTTAGCTCAGTGGTTCCTGCGCCTGCCTTGCAAGCGCAAGGTCCTGAGTTCCATCCCGGTAACCACATACAATGCTGGGCGTGGAGATTCACACCCACCAGCCATCAATAACACATACCACAGTGCCGGGCGTGGTGGCTCACGCCTGTCATCCCAGCACTAGGGAGGCAGAGACAGGAGGATTGCTGAGTTTGAGGCTTGCCTGGGCTACATAGTGAGCTCAGAGCCAGCCTGAACTACAAAGCAAGACCCTGTCTCAGAAAAAAATAAGAATTCTTAAAACATTGCCATTATTTTTATAACTTTATTTTTTAAACATTTATACTAGGTTTTATTGAGGAAATAGTTGAGGTTAGACACCATGTTGCAAGCACCAACCTTTCTCTTGTTGTGGGCCTAGACCTACTCTTCAGAAACAATATTTATTCTTCCTTGAACACTTTGGAGGAAGCTCCAGGAAGACTGAAGGGAAATGTTCTAGTTAAGTAGCCAGAAAACAAAACTTAGAGTGTTAGAAAGAGTACAGAATTATAAGTATGTAAGTAGCAATTATATATACATAATTTACATGGTCTAAGTTTAGTGGTGGAGACTTTACAAAGGGAAGTTCCTGTAATTCTCCCAACAAACCTACAAAATAACATTATTTCTCATCCACTTTTTAAATTAGTAAGTTGTCGTCTCCTATTTGGGATGGATTACATTTTTCACAGATACTCACAGTGGTGTCCTGCATACTCCTCCAGACCCTTCTCAGTGCTGTTTACAGAGGTGGAGTCCATTTCCTTTCCTATTGAAGTTGCGGTGTTTTTTGTGTTTGCTCCAAGAACAGATATGTCAAAAATTAAGCAGCCTGCCGTGTTTTTTCATAAAAAAAATATGACTTTTCCTGTCCCCACCTTGAGGCTCACAGGTAGAGCTCAGTCACCATGTTACGATAAGAACATCATATTGGAGAGACCAGATAGAGTGTCCAAAGTACACATTCGTCCCTACAGAGGTCCCAAACCCAGCCACCACTGACTGCCTCAAACGGGTGAGGGACCAAGTCTTCAGGTCTTTTCTCAACTGTGGGACATTTTATTCCTTATCTCCCAGCCAGGAGGGCACATGCAACAATTCTGGAGATATTTTTGGTTTTTATAACTAGTAACTAAGCTCCTGGCTTATATAGAAGGAGGCCAGGATGGTGCTGAGCACCTTCAAGCTACACCCCCTCCACAGAATGTAACATCCAAGCCGTAAAGAGGACAGCATGGAGGCTGAGAGGCTGCCTCATTTGACTCTAGGCTGCAGCCTTTGGGCCGGGTCAGTTGACACTCAGCGGGCATAAACAAGCTGTCGCTGCCAAATCCTGCCCAAACTGCAGTTCCATAAGGGGATTTGTCTGCAGAGATAAATAATTGGAGCACTGTCAAATAAGCAGAGGAACTGAGTCATGCCCTCAGGCCTTTGTGACTCTGAAACTCATACTGCTGCCTCCGAGGGACACAAAGATGAAAGAATAGCAGAACAGCTTTAGCTGAAGTGTAATTGCAACGGGACAAAGGAAGAAGAAAAAAAAAAGATGGCTATTACTAGGGGAATAAGCAAAGACTATTTCATGTTTATGATTTCACCCTCAGCCCCACCCTTTCTCCTCCTTAGAAAACCCTGAGCTACATCTTTGTTTCCTTGTCTCAAGTTCCTAGCAAGAATATCTATGAGGTTTGTGTCCACCCATTAGTCCAAAATACACCTCTAAAGACCTCACCTCTGAGAGATCTTAAGAGGTTCTTTCCCTAGTAAACTTCTCGCCTGCATTTCCCCTTAGAAGTAATGGATCTCCCAGGCTCTTTCCTGAAAACATACCCACTCTGTTTTATTCACAAAACTTATAAGAAGCACCCAGTTTCCAAAATATTTCACCACTCCCAAGTGGGGAGAAATCCCCATAATTTCACTTCTAAGCATGTGTCATAAGAAAATAACCTAATAATTGACAAAAAGTTTGATGCAAAACTCTTCATTGTAACATTATTTGTAAGAATTAAAAATATGTAGAAAAAACAAGTGAAGCCCTGGCAGTGAGGTAGTAGTAACATAAATGGTAGGCTAAATCTATAAGAGGATACCATGCAAACTTCAATGAACTATTTTGTCCTGAGCTCACCTTTCTCATCTTGCTAGGTGAGGCCTCCCAAAATAGCCTATCTATTTCTGTGGCTACAATGGTCACTCCCATTTGTGCACATTAGAGCTCACTGCCAAGCTCAGACCAGGATATCTAGATGCCTGCTAATGCACTTCTGCATTGATAATGTTCAATGCACTTTCAAAGACAGTATCTACTCTCAGATTGTCCTTTCTGTTACTCTCAGAACTGACAACACCATCGACCCAGATCTTAAGCGAAAACCGTGGGCTTCATCGGTGACTAATTCACTCCTTCCTTGCATGACCCGTATCCTAGAGCTGTTCATGAGCTGTTTCCTAATTTTTGGGTGAGTCGATCTCAAATCTCTAATTTTGTTGCTTCTATTCCACCCCAGCTCAGCTTGTACCTGAGTTCATCCAACAGTTTCACTTGTTCTTCCTTAATCTGTGCTTGTGTGTTACAGACAGAATGATCCTTCAAAAACAAATTTGAGCCGGGTGTGGTGGCTCACGCCTGTCATCCCAGCACTCGGGAGGCAGAGGCAGGAGGATTGCTGAGTTCGAGGCTTGCCTGGGCTCCATAGTGGGCTCAGTGCCAGCCTGAACTACAAAGTGAGACCCTGTCTCCAAAAAAAAATTAAAAAATAAGAAACAAACTTGATCACAATAGTCTTTTACATGAAGCACTTTATAACCACCATTGTTTGAGGAGAAAGCCTAAAGACCTTGCTGGATGTTAAAATGTTATTTTTGAAAGCAATCCTTCTTACCTCTCCAACTTGATGCTAGACAACTTTCCAAATCTCTTTGCATTTTCCATGCCAACCATATAATACCATTTATAGTTTTGTAGGGTCCCAGGCTCATCCTTACTTCTGAACTTGGCACATATTCTTTGACTTGCTGAATCTCTATCCAGTTCCTAAACACTATTATTACCATGCTGGTTAATTCTTTCTTCTTTTCATTTCTTGAAACTGCTAGGTCTCATACTTCTAGTTGTCTCCTGTTCCCTCACAGAAGGCCTCCTCAATACACACACACACACACACACACACACACATCTCATCATATCTACCATTGCTCAATGTTATGGCTATAAAAATTGACTTTTTAAAGCCAAAACTGACTGAAAACCATAATTTTGATTTGAATCCAAAACTACTGTCACAAAACTACTGTCACACCAAGGCCACACTTCCTTGGGCTACTCTGAGTCAATGGCACACCTATGCCCAACAGATGGTAATTTTGGCTCAAAGACCCCCAGCAGCCTTGGACAACTGTCCTAGAAGTATACCTCAGTCTAAGAGCTTTCTTCTTTAAAACATCAGAAAGCAGATGTGTATCATGGTGTGACAACTCTTCTAACCTCCCCATTATATTCTAAGTGTTCTGCCAGTAAGATCCTTGCGTCTTTCATGCTAACTTGGCATCTGCTTCCTAAAGAACTAATATAAGCTACACTAAGAGTGGTCCAAGAAAGCAGTTGGAGTCGGTCCACTCACTGCTTTGTGAGCATGAAGGACAACATACTACTTAGGAGTGAGTAGTTATAGGTACTTCCTGGCATGAGGCAGCAGCTCAATTGATAAATTCAAGGATGGTGATAAAGAAGATTTCCAGGTGGTGAAGAATGGTGTTCCAACAATTCACAGGTTCTGAGGAAATTTTCTGAAATGCATGCTTTATTGTCAAGGATAAGAAATATAGCAACATCAATGCTGTTATGGGCATTAGACACATGGAAAAAGCAAGGGTCAATATCTAGTGATACTGAAATATCTGAGTTGTCTTCATAGGCGACACAAAAAGAAATGAGACTAAGGGAAGTGGGAAAATTGCAATAGCTATATTAGGAAATACTGGAAGACCAGCCAGCAGCTATGCTCTAATTTCAACATGTCATCCACTGCAGCCATTAGGGACCTATCACCGAGAGGGTCACCAGCATCTCTCAGGGTTTCATGGCAGCAGCTTTAATCACAAGGTGATTAAAGAGTTTGGCTCTTTAACTCTAAAATGATAGTAGTGCTCCAATGTAGTACGGACCAAGTGGTGACTAGTGGATGGAAGTTACGATCATTGTGAATTACCAGAAGAGCTAGTCCTTTTAATCTAGAAAATTGGATCTTCAGTGTTTGATTCATTGCTAGTTTATTTACTCCTATTCCAGTTCTCTCTCCCTCTCCCTTTCCCTCTCCCTCTCTCTCTCTCCCTCCCTCTCTCTCTCTCTCTCTCTCTTTAGACTTCATAAACTCAGTGACCCTCCCCCAGATTGGTTCTCAAAAACTATTTTACTATACATTAATCCATTTTTGTGTGCGACCTTTTAAAAAATTTTCTTATATACTGATTTTTGTTTGTTTGTTTGTTTTGTTTTGTTGGTTTTTTTTTTTTTTGAGACAGGGTCTCACTTTGTAGTTCAGGCTGGCCCTCAGCTCACTATGCAGCCCAGCAAGCCTCAAACTCAGCAATCCTCTTGTCTCTGCCTCCTGAGTGCTGGGATGACAGGCATGAGCCACCACGCCTGGCAGTGTGATATGTGGTGTTGATTGCTGGTGGGCGTGAGCCGCCACGCCCAGCATTCCATGTGGTTACCAGGATCGAACTCAGGACCTTGCGCTTGCGAGGCAGGTGCCAGAACCACTGAGCTAAATCTCCGGCCCATATCCTGATATTTTTATTGATTTGTTATTTTTGTTTTTCTCTTCTTGTTTTTGAATTTTAAGTAGTACTTTCTTGATATGATTCCTTTTATATATTGTCTTGTTATAATTTAATAGACACACAATCTTCTCATCTGTTGATACTAATTATAGGGATTAAAATTTTTCCCTTCATTATGGAGGATTACATATTTTTCCTGTTTATTCTGTCTATTTTAATTCGGAGGCTTTTTCTAACCCAAGTAACAGTGAGTGTACCAGGCATAACTAACAGAAAGTTTCCAAAAAGCTGATTTTAGCTTTTCTAGAGAAAGAAGAGAGATGAGCCTCTAATCTAGTGGGCTGAATCCATTGAGCAGAAATATGCCTCGTTAGGATGTGGAGTCCAGATGTTACTGACACTGAGGCAGCTTCTCAGTTTCCCAAGAAGATAATCCGGTTGTGTTCTGACTGGAGTAGCTACATAACTGGCTGTTTTCACATGGTGGGGCATTGGAGGAGACCCATAATTCAGGACAACAGCATCTTCCAAAACTTTTGTTCAGCCTTTTTCTGCTGTCCACTGTCTCTGGACTTCATTTCGCTACTACCAAGGTGCAGCTTTGCAGCCTTATTGAGTTAATGGCTGTTTTTCTACTTACTCTTCGTCTTCTAGAAAGTTATCATATCTCCTCTGCTTCGGCCTTTCTCCTGTTTCATAGTTCTTCTTTTTAACAATTTCAAAACTTTCTTGACTGCTGTCACACTATCTAGTTTAACTTTAAAATTAAGCCTCCAAGGGCCAGAGATTTAGCTCAGTGGTTCCAGCACCTGCCTAGCAAGTGCAAGGTCTCTGGTTCCATCCCTGGTAACCACATACAAGAACACTGGGCATGGTGACTCACGCCCACCAGCAATCAGTAGCCCATACCACAGTGCTGGCATGGTGGCTCACGCCTGTAATCCCAGCACTCAGGAGGCAGAGGCAGGAAGATTGCTGAGTTGGAGGTTTGCCTGGGCTATACAGTGAGCTCAGGGCCAGCCTAAACTACAAAGCAATACCCTACCTCAAAAAAAAAAAAAAAA
>PVIC010007265.1:23560-26060 GCA_004025085.1 Thryonomys swinderianus | reverse complement strand
CTGGAGAAGTAAGAATGACTTTATAGATCATTTGATTTTCATGTTGTTAAAGTGAGAGCTGCACTCTCCAGTTCTCTGTACACTGGGCGAAAACGGAGCTTTTTCATTCACTCTTCTTCATTTTTCTTTCCCTTTTCCCCATGCATTAACATTTCCTTGCTGTTTCCTTTATCTTATCTTTGTCTATATTTCATTTTTGTTTTTTAATAGAAATATGTTTTACTCTTCTTGTACAATTATTCTCTGTATTTTAAATTACTGCAGAGTGAGGACATTTTAAAAGTTCATTGGATCAGTTTTGTTTGTTCAAATGACTCAAATAAGTTATTGTGCGCTTTCCACCCCACTTTTCTCTGTTGTGGTAAAATACACATAAAGTTTACCATCTTGCCAGGCATGGTGGCTCATGCCTATCATCCCAGCATTCAGGAGGCAGAGGCAGGAGGACTGCTGAGTTCGAGGCTTGCCTGGGCTACACAGTAAGCTCAGGGCCAGCCTGAACTACAAAATGAGACTCTGTCTCAAAAAAAAAAATATATCATTTTAACCATTTCTACATGCACATCTCAGTGCTATTAAATATATTAGTAATATTATGTAACTATCATCACGACCTAATTCCAAAACACTTTTCACCTTGTGAAAAGGAAAATTTTATGCCTTAAGTAGTAACTGCCCATTTTCTCCCTTCTAGCCCAAAACCACCATTATAATTTTTGTCTCTGGCTCTGAGTGCCATAATACAGTGTTCGTCTATTTGTATCTGACTTATTTAATTTAGCAGATGTCCTAAAGTTTCATCCACTTGTAACATGTGTCAAAAATCCTTTCTTTTTTAAGGTTGAATACTATTCCCTTACATGTAGATACCTCATTTCACTTCTCAATCCATTCACTGGTAGACACCATGTTGCTTTCATATTTTAGTTATTGTGAACAATGAGACTGTAAACATAAATGTACAAATATCTCTTCAAGGCCTTACTTGAAGTTCTTCCAGGTTTACATCAGAAAAGAATTACTAAATAATATAGTGATTATTTTTTAAATTATTTGGGATACTGTCATAATACTGTTTTCCATGTAATTGGGACTCCTATTCTTTAATATGTAGAAAATAAATGCTAGATACTAGACTTCATCCAGTATGTAGGAAAATTACACATAATGAGACCTTTCTTATATCTATGCAGTTTTGACCATCACACTGGATAGTCATGTAAAAAATGCACTTATTTTAGAGCATATATTTATTTCATATAAAATATAACTTTAATAAATATTGAAGTGAGTAGGACATAATGACTCCTTTGCCCAACACTAGATTAAATAAAAGCTGGCCTATTATTTATGAAACAATATTTATCAAAAAAAATACTTCTTGTAAGCTTTACCCTTCTCTCCCCCAAAGCAGCAAGCATCTACCAATCTGTATCTGTAGCTTTGGCACAAGTTATTTTGTATAAATTTAGGAACACCTAAATACTTCATTATATCTGCTACAGTTGAACATGAGAATTCACATGTGGAAATAGTTGTGTATTACAGAGGCCCCTGACATACTTGGACAGTATGTTTCTTCATAAAGAGTCATGAGTGAACTCTCTTCTCTGTCCTACCTGTGTCCTACTAATAGAAAAATGCTGATGCTTCTAGAATGTGAATGACAACATTCTTAATTTCCAGAACTGAGGCAGGTATGTCTCTGAGTTTATTTTATTATAGCTGTCTTTTTTTAAATTATTTTACGGTTCACTTTATGGAGTGGGGACAAGACACTGTCCTTCCCAACCTGTACAGAAGGTTTCTATATCTGACCATTTGAATTATCTTGATCCGCAATGATTTAAGCCAAGAGCCTTTTAAGTAAATACCCAAAACAAAAAGAAGACAGGTCACAGAAATTTATAGAAATTACTATTTTCTCCCATCCAAGTAGTAACCAGGCCCAACCCTGGTAAGCTTCCAAGATCAGATCGGGCACATTCAGGGTGGTATGGCCATAGACAAAATTACCATTTTCTGTCAACATAGAAAAGACAGAGATGGAAACATGAGATTGAAAAGGCTTCTCCTCAAAGACTCAGTTGGCTCTTTGTAAGGAATCACTAGTTTATTCATCACAAATCCATTTTTTAGGTGTAGCTCATTACTGAAAATAAAGCCTCATTCAAAAACGCAAGAAAAATTCACACACTTGAGAGCCAGATGGTCTTTTATTCATAAAATTATATCACTTCAGGATATTATAAAAGTTTTAAATAAACAGCCCATGAAGTATACTGAATTTCAACTGGAAAAGGCAATATTTTAAAAATATCAGTACATATGGGCCGGAGGGTTAGCTCAGTGGTTCCAGCGCCTGCCTCGCAAGTGCAAGGTCCTGAGTTCGATCCCCGGTAACCACATATAATGCTGGGCGTGGAGACACGCCCACCAACAATCAACACCGCATACCACAATGCCGGGCGTGGTGGCTCACGCCTGTCATCCCAGCACT